>JAZAYU010001154.1:0-79680 GCA_038501625.1 Corbicula japonica | reverse complement strand
TAGCTATTTTTAAAGTTGAATTTCACTTTTTTTTCATTATCAATTTCATATTATTTGTATTCAAATTACTACACAATCATTATATTTTCTCAAAATAATTTTCTTTTAAAAATATTTATTTTCATTTTCTACCAATCAGGCTTGACTTCCTGTAACTAGTCCGCAAATTCCCTGCTCAAAATTATTTAGAGGCCTGATCACCAATATTTAGTGGTGTATAACCTGAAAAATTGAAAATTAAAATGGCGGCCCGAGAGATTTACTAGAACCTAGGCAAAAAAATTATTCAGAAGCGCTTTAGATTCTACAAGATGAACGAAGAACTTCCATCGCACAGAAAAAACATAGACCTAACAAAAGGCCTTTGCAGAATTTCGTCGGGTTAGAGCAAAAACACAGTATCTCCATTTTCTAAAATTTTTCAGGGGAAACAAAAAACATTATATTTTCTATAAAAAGTATCCTTTGGATACATTTCTTCACATATACATTATAAATGACATGTTCTATGTTCACTATAAGTGATTTGTCAATACATACAGTATTTTTAAAGATATAAGTAAAAATTGTTTTTGCTCTTATGGTTTGTAATAATTTTAAAGATATTGTTTGTGAAATAACGCAGTATGTTGTGATACGATGGTTTTGCTGGAACACATACTCAAAATCCAAAGCAATGTACCATGCAGAAATAACGCAGTTGTATATACAGGCTTTTTGCTGGTACTCTTTTTTACATTTTATAGTGTCAAATGAAGCAAAATGATCGTATCTGAATCACATAATCTAATAAGTATGCGTGCATAAAGTTATTGTTATATGAGTTTTAAAGTATAAATTACAATTTTCAGTCCTTACATCCAAAATGACTTCTAAATCAGTTATTATTCCACGTCTTTTACAAAATTTTGCAATTTTTACTCAGCATCAATGTCTACCCTCTTTGTTTAACCCTGTTCTCCATAGATAAACCTTAACTGCTAGGGCGAACAGTTTAGATCCAGATAAGCTGACACATCCGTGCTCTCTGATTGGGATGTAAACTGTTCCCTTTTTGATTTGTTAGGTTATCTCTGTCCAAAATGCAACCAGTGAAGATCCTGAAAAAACGGCACAGATGTGCCGGCTGATCTGGATCTACACTGGTCACACATGCGTAAAAAGGTTTATTTTATTATTATATGGAGTAACGGGTAAACATCTGGATCTGAGAGCACTTCTGTTGCTGACTGACCAGTTGAGAGAGATCTGTAAGATCATGAAACTTGCTGGGAATCATTTTTTTTGCAAAGGGCTGTTATGTCTTTTAAGCACTTGATATTAGTAATTTGCTTTTATACAGCAGTGGTAGTGGGTCTTCGGCTGATTGTTGAGTTTCTTTTGTAAGTTGAATCTTCTCAAAATCTTTATCAGTCAAAGTATATTTGAAAGTAACACGGCTATGGATCACTTTCAGTAAACTGCATCCATTTCATTAGTGATCAGTTTATTTTCACTCAACTATCAGAATGAGTGCATATTGTTCTCTGATTTACCATATTTGAAAACAAGAAAGTCTTGGGTTCGCTCACAGCTAGAGGCACTATAATTTGAAATTCACATTAGCGCTATTTGTGCAGTGTGGCGGCCGTAAAAAGTCTCCCCGTACATATAGTCAGTACTGTTATCAATAAAATAACACGTTACCGATGTCATGCAGTGATTGTTACGTACTATATCAGGGCTATCCGATCAACCTTTTTGGGGGGGTTGTCCCGGTTAGCTCAGTCGGTTGTGTCGCAGGAATTGCAGGGCTAGGCGCTGTCGCCGTTACGGTGCGGGTTCGCTCCCAGCTAAATGCACTATAATTTGATATTTTATGGGAACAATAGTGTATGGCTTGACAAGGCTGGCCATTGTCATGATTTGAATCCACTGACTAGCATTCATCTCAGCAAACTCAATCAGAGCATGCATGCTGTCACATTCAATGTGTGTTTGGCCTGATTCAAGGAAGTTGTTATCTATTTGTTTAATAATAATGATTACTTCTCACTGCATACAGGAGATTTGATGCCAATATTTTGTTTCTGTTTCACCCTGTACATGCATCTGATTGCAAAAAAAAGGTGAAATATGCATATCAGGAATTGCCACATTCAGAAAACAACAGCCTCCCCACACAGTCAAGAAGAAGAGAGGGGGAGAGAGCATGGTTAATAAAATAATCAGTTTCAACTACATGTTCAACTGATTGACGTAGAGATTGCAGATACATGTAAATTTATATTCTTATAGAAATTTCACAAAATCTTCTTTTTCCACTCACCTCTGACCGTAGGTAACTCGCCGTTTTGTAAATGCACAGATCAATGAAACAAAATTTCCTTATATAATACATCACACTGACTTAACACTTATGCTTACCTGCCACCTACCCCTTAATTGTTTTTCTAATATAATGTGAGGCTTACAATAGAGAAGGATCTAATAATTATGTTGCCATACACATAAGGTGCATTTTCCATCGTTCTTTACCTTCAAAACTATCAGCTACTTTATTGGCTAATGCCCTACGCATGTTGGGCTCACTAACATCTAACATTTTAAGAAAACGAAGCGTTTTGCATACTTAAATATTAATAATGTGGATATTCATGTTACTTTTTTAACATTTTGTTCCACAGTCATTACCAATTAGTGTTATTTTTTCCTGAAGAAATACTTCTGTCTCTCATAAGACCCCACATCTCTAAAAATGTTTCAAGTATGTTTTATCCTCCTTTCCTGCACTTCTACCTACAATGTGAACACTTACATTTCTTCATTGTTTTATTAGCATCTGTTTACCAGTTGCCAATGTATTCAGTGCAACCTTGCTATTAAGACCACCCCTGAGACAGTACTTAAAGTGGTCTTTCTAGAGAGCTGGTCTTAATATAAGGTTGGAAAACAGTGCAAAAGTGTTCAAAGTGCTTTGAAATACATGTAATAGTCTATATAGCAGGTTGGTCTTAATTTTGCGGCTGTCTGTCATAATAAGGTGCTTTAATGTAGTCATTGCCACTCAATTCAGTCTTTTACGTTTTTCAGTTTTCAAGATTTGCTTAACATTTTCATGATAGTTCTTGCTTGACTGGTGTTAAAATCTTGGGTTCCTCCAATCCAAGCAATCCATATGTTTACTTTCCAATGATCAGGCAGCCTTTGCTAATGTTTCACAAGCATAATAATATTCAAGAACACTGAATACCGATATGTGGGCAAGACATATTTCTTCCATGCGAGAACTACACAGTACTTAGTGAAGGTTGTATTGTGATCATTTCTTGGTCAATTTTCACTGTAAGACTAGACCAGCGAAACAAGTCTTGATTTGCATCAGTGTCTTTGTAATCATCTTCCAGTAAAGTAGCAACAGCTAATGGCAGAGAGTGTGCTACTTTACTTGAAGATGATTACAATGATTCAACTCAAGACTTGTTTCGCTTATTGCTCCTTAGAAGAAAACTATGTGAGTTCAAAACTTTGTCTACCTGTCCTTCATTTGCTTTTATAATTATGGAGTTGAACTATACTGATATCAATCACTTGCGTTAAATTTTAATTATTGTTACAATATTGGACAGCCACTTCTTCTGACTGTTAGTCCTTGTTTTCTCAGAGAGTGTTTCTGCTTTAATGTACTTATTATTTGTTTAATCGCTATAAATTGAAGTCAAATATACTTGTTTTTATCACCCAAATAGCTGTCAAAAAGTTAAATGTTTCCAGCAAAACTATAGTTTCTGTTCATACATGGATTGGGCTGACCTTTAAACAATTCATTTGGCAATCTGTCAGTACTAAAACACATCAGTTTTAAATACTTGGTCTCTGCACCAACCGCTTGTTAGAAATCTTACTGACTTGTATTATTATTATTAATATCCAGTAATTATGTCTTCTCATGCTTTGATTTTGCTCAAACAGCACTCACAATAATTACCATTTTTGTTTGTGCAAAAACATCGTATTTCTAAAACTGAGGTTTTTGCTCTTGCAAATTAGTTGCATATATAGCAAATTTGTTAATGCAAAGTAGTTGTATTTTGAAATGCAGGGTTTTAGCTTAATTTTTTCTTGTATATGTGTGACATTATAGAGAGCACATCAATATACAGGGTTATGGTTCTAGGAAAAACATAGGCAAATCAATACTTGATTCAGTCACAAGTCAATATCTTCTAAACGACATTACCTACAGTCCTGAAATTTTTTGACAATGTGCAAATGACAAAACTGCATGTCTTTATGTAAAAAAGTGATTTTACCAAAAATATGTATATACTGCGTTTTTGCTGTAAACCGACGATTTGTTGCAAATAGTACAAAAATACAGGCAACAAGCAAAAACGCAAAATGGCGCCGATTTTGTCGAGCGTCTGAGTTGCGTAGCTATAATGACGATGGTAAAAATTCTTCGAATAAATATGTATTGCATTAACTAGACCTCTTATCTTGTGTCTTCAGCCTTAAAATCAGTATATTTTTCATAGGAAAACGCACAATTTTTGCATTTGAGAATTCATATGGCGGATCTAGAGGGGTTCAGTTCAGTTGCACAAACCTTTTTGGGCAGCAATGATTTTGATTCGGTTTTTGGTCAGAAAGTTGAAAATTATTAATATCCAGTAATTATGTATGCTACTGATCTAAGACCATTTGTAAACCTAACACTGCGTAAACTTAAGAAACCGATTATAATCGTAAAATCGCATCGAAAAGGGCAACCGATTCCAACCGATGATCGATTATGATTTGCAACCGATTTCCCAACACTACTTGCAAATATTGTATTTGTTTGTATTTGTTGTCATAGATTTTTAATAGCCTTCTTAAAATAAAGAGATTATTATTATTATTATTCTTATTATTATTATCATTATTATTTGTTAAAAATATGAATTTGAATATTGTAAGCAGCCTTTTATATTTTAAATTATTTAATGTGGCATAGATGTGATTTGAAAAAAGAAACGGATATACTGAATCAGATGTAACTGGATTATATAGTATACAACAAACCTTTCGGTATTTCCTCTTCCAGCATAACTTTACTCTCTGTCTGATCAGCGTCTTCACTTCTTTCGTTACCACTCTGTGTCAGCGTACGGCATACTTTGCAGTACTTTTTCAAGTATTTTCCACATTTACATTTTTTCGTGTCTAAAACTGGAAAGTCAAACAGTGTCATTCTTGAAAAAAAAATTGTCTCAATCATGATTGTAAAGGGAAGTTATTCTGTGCAAAACTTCCGTGTTTTCAAGCTTCAGCATAGTACCAAGGTTACTGGACAGACTTATAATTCATCTCCTAAGAAAAGACTCAACAATAATTATCTTAAACATTACTACAAATTAGTTGCATTTTCAAAGTTGTAATTCTGTCGCATAACATTTTTTAGCTAAAGATTTGTCCACAGGACACAGATGCCCCTACTTTCAGTTGTCATTGGCAAAAAGCCGAAACTGTGGTCATAGTAAACTTACTTTGAAATTTCAAGATAGAATAGATGAAAAGGTAACTTTTAAACCCACCGAACACGACAAATATGAAAATATTGCAGCCTCGGTTTGATCGAGCCTATTCATGGGCAGTAATGGAAATGCATATTACTGCTCATGCTGCCAAGCCCTTAAATAGGAGTTTTGTTGTACTTAATATCAAGGTTTATCATCCTTTCATGTAGAATAACAGGATAAAAACAATTTATATTAAATTTTCGTTAGAAAATAAGCAAAGTTATTTTAAACAACGGGAAATAATCCAATCAGAGTTACCTAACACGCATGTACTACTACCGGTACATATGATGTTAAACAAACATAACGTTTCATGACTTCGGTTATTATAGTTTAGAATTTATGAGCAACACAATTTAACATGATGACTGTACTGAAATAAAAAAGGAGCCATAACTCTGGTTAATAAGAACGAGGTCAGAAACGAAACCCTAGTTGCACAACTTCACAGTATGGTAAACAAAGCTGTAAAGTTTCATAACTATTGAAACGCATAAGCGGCCATAACTCTTGTCTTGAAAGGCGTGACCCAAAACAAAACCCAGATGCATAACTACTCATAACGGTCAACATGCTATAAAGGTTCATGACTATGTCTCTTATACTTTTGTGTTATACACGACATCAGATTACGTGCAGAATGTGTTATATTGAAATGCATAAGGGGCCATAACTCTGGTTTTAATGGGCCTGGTCAGAAACAAAAAACCAGGTGCACAACTAACATGATGGTCAACATACCTGTAAAGTTTCTTGATTGTGGCTCTTATTTTGAGTTATGCGCGGCACATACGGGCGGACATACGGACGGACGGAAGGATGGACAGATGGACGGAAGGACGGACAAGGGAAAACCTATACGTTCCCATCTTTCAGAGTGGGGGCATAAAAACGGAAAACCCCTCTTGTAATTGAGACCAGGGCCCTTGATATTGTTAAATAGAACTGTAATTTCTTAAATTGTGAATATAAAAAAATTATAGTAAGTCAATGAAATGCAACCTTTAGTGGCCTGAATCCTGAATTTTAAGGTGATTTTTGTGTGGAAAAAAAACAACCAACAAACCATATATTATATGCATATTCGTTATTGTGATTTTGGCTGATTGTAGGCCTTAGTTAAGAAGAAAAAATAATACATAGTGCTTAAAAGTTTCAAAGTATTTTTAAAGGCTAGCAAACTTTGAAACTTACTTAGATAAAATATTTCTATTTAAGAAAGATTACTGGCATTGACAAATGTTTACGTATGTGGTTGGTATAGCAAAGTAGATAACGTGCATGCAATTATGATATGCCCATGTGCATCAATTGACTCATAAACCTAAGATCTATTGATTCTCCTACTACAATGTGGGTTATTTAAGGGGGAACTAACAGTGCAAATGGCGAAAACTGGCAAAAATTTCAAAAATGAATTTTGGGGAAAATACTAATTGCCACCGAGAGTTTAGTGAAGAAATGTATTTATCTAAGGATATACTAATGTTTGCAAGCTCCATTTAGTCTAATTCATGTTATAATTACCAAGCACAAACTAAAACAAAAGAAACACCATTTGCATGAGAACTCTGAAATTGGACAACATACCAAAACAACTCAAACATGAAATAAGTATATGCTGGTCTACAATCATTCGTGCCAATTTGTCAAAATAGGGTTTTCAAGGAATTCAAGAGGAACATACTTCCGGGTCTTCTTTCAGTTTCAGGGGCAAATCATTTTGATTTACCTTTTCAAAACTCGACATTTATTGCCACTGGCAGACCAATGAAAAGAAAAGAAATATAGTGTCATGGGTTGTATTAAGGTTTGGATGCTCAAGTTGTTTGAAAAAAAATGCTTTATTTACATAGAACAGACACACACAAAAAGGAAATACTTTTTGCACAAGAACACTGTAATGGCTGTTTAAAACGTCTAGAAAAATTATACAGATATCGCAAAACACTTCTGTACAATATTTGTTACAATATATCTGTCAAAATAATGTCAGAAATTTTAAGTAGTACATCAAAATGTTTTGACCGCCAGACCCGGAAGTTAGTTTCTCTTGAATTCCTTGAAAACCCTAACATTATTTTGACGATTAGGCCCTAATGATTGTAGACCAGCATATACTTATTTCAATAATGAGTTGTTTTGGTATATTGTCAATGAATAAGAGTTCCACTGCAAATGTTTTTTTCTTTTGTTTTAGTATGTGTTTGGTAATTAGAACATGAATTAGACTTATCTGAGCTTGCACACATCAGTACATCCTTAGATAAATACATTTATTCACTAAAATCTAGGTGGCATCGCGTATTTTCCCCTTAATACATTTTTGAAATTTAAGCAAGTTTTCGCCATTTGCAACGTAAGTGATAATAAAATGAGCAACCTAAAACTTATTAATATTATCTGATCAAAGGATCAATAAAGAAGATTATTATACTAAAAAAGTTTACCTCTCCGGTGGTAGCAAATTCCTATCACCAAAAGTACAACACATCCTACTGCTGCTATTACCATAAGGACAATCCCATAAGTCGGAAGTACCACATTCGTTCCATTTGTCTGTCCACCTTTATTTCCGCTTGTAGATATAACTGTGCCTACTTCAGGTTTTACTGTGCCAATTTCAGATGTTACTGTCACAGTAATCACTTTTTCACTTGGCTCTATTAAAATAGAAAGTACTTATAAAATCACCGGGAAATATGAACATAAAAAGATCATTAAATTTTGTCAGACATGTTAAATGTAGAATAAATGTGATAAGATAGTTAATATAACAATCCCACTCCAGTGGTGAAATATATAGAAAATTACTTCCTAACCGTGAGTCCACATATTTCATATTCAATTAAGACACCACAAACAAATAACGAAAAGAGAACTTGGTGTTATAGGTGAGGGTAACTGCATTGGGTTAAAGGTGAGGGTAACTCCATGGTTTTAAAGGTTAGGGTAACTGCATGCGGTTAAAGGTGAGGGTTACTGCATGGGGTTAAAGGTGAGGGTTATTGCATGGAATTAAAGGTAAGGGTAACTGCATGGGGTTAAAGGTTTAAGGTAACTGCATGGGGTTAAAGGTGAGAGTAACTACATTGGTTAAAGGTGAGGGTAACTGCATGGGGTTAAAGGTGATGATAACTAAATTGGGTTAAAGATGAGGGTTACTGCATGGAATTAAAGGTGAGGGTAACTGCATGGGATTAAAGGTGAGGATAACTGCAATGGGTTAAAGGTGAGAGATATTGCATTTTTTTAAAATATTTGTAATGTTTTCAAATACATGTATTCAGAGAAGTACTGGGGACGGCGGCCATCTGGTTACTATAAATCTATAAATAAAACTCATTTTATGTAATGTCATATTAAGTCATGTTTGTTTGGCCGCTAACAGTCCAATATCTATTCAGTTTCAGGCGCTGGTTGACTACGGCTCATTTTCAAGACGGTATAAGGTAGTGGGAATATATTAATGCTACTTAGTATTGGAGATATATTGTTAGTCTTATTGTATTGTGTCCCAGGATCCGGTCGGGCATGCGCAGTAATAGTAATTCGACTGTCGTGGACTTCGCGATTAAGAACTAAATAAACAACTTTATTGCAGGAATCGAAAACTTTGCATTGTTAAACTTTATAATTTAAAAGAAGATGCATGTAGATTTCTGTTGAACAATTTTATCATTACGAGGAATGAAACAAAAATGAATTTGAATGCCCCCTAAAGTGGAATACAGTAAAGTAGGTCAGCTGACTTGCAGCGAGTTGTAAAAAAAAGAGTGAACATTGTCAGCGACTGCTGACCTTGTTTCGATCTATCAAAAGTTAGGATTTTAATATTCGATCGTTGTCCATGTTAGTGACATGCTATCTTTTCGTTCCATTGATTCGTTGTGTTAAATTGTTATCTTTGGAAAAGTGAGAAATCGATACCGGATGTTTACACAATTTGAAACAACTAATAAACTCGGTGGGTAAAATGTGGATTTCAGAAGCTATTGAATGAATGACTGATACATGTTTTCAGTTTGGAAGGATTGATTAAGTGAACATATTATTGAAGAACAAGATTATATTGAAGCATGGAAATAAAGCATGGCTAATCAAGAATCACTGCTGAAAATACACTCAGATCCAGAAAAGTGTTGAAAAAGAGCTGTTTTTTACGTTTTTATATGGACAATGTCGCTGTACATATAGGAACATATAAGATAGCAAGTGCATCTTTGTTGTCTGGCCTACAAATTAAGATGAAGAAGCAACCTCTTCTGCAAGTGAAGTCACAGCTATTTGAAGCTTACCATAAGACAAAGTCCATATTGGTCAACACATATGATTTAGTATAAGTTTGTTATGTACAGTGGTGTGGGGCAAGTCTGCGCACCTATCATAAAAGCTTAACTGTGGTGTATAACACGTTCAGTAGCTAAAGAAGAGTACCTGCCGGAAAGAAACTGTTACCATTCAGGAACTGGTTTGTAATCATTTATGTGCACGAATTTGCTTATGAGGCTGTAAAATGATGTCATACTGAAGCCACACCCATGTTTACATAATGTCGAAAACGTTGCCCAACTCTGCGCATGCCTATGTTGACTGTCAATTTTCTGTTATATTAAAAAGTACCGCTCTCTCAAGCTATAAAACTTTTGAAAAGAATATTAAGTGAAAGGGCAAAATAAATAGCAACCATTTTTTTGGGTCACATTTGTCAAAATTAAGAAGTTTTGGAATGAGGGGGGTATTAATAGTAAATTTATTTGATGATTTTGATACTTCATAATAGCTATTTAGTATAATTTACTTACAAGACACGTTCTAGCAAGATGTACCCATTAGAATTTTCACAAAGTTGTTGTACTTCACTAAAATCACAGTTTGCAGCCAGTTCTTTTGACATCAGTGTTTTTGAAAATATATGCAAATCAGGTGCCCAGAGTTGGGCAATGCACAGACTTACCCCACACGACTGTATTTAAGGATTCTGCATTTAAAATTATTATGCACCCACGAAGTGGGAGGCATACTGGTAGAGTTGCATGCCCCCTAATGGTGTATGTCCCCAAAATCTTGTGGCATCAACTCCTCCTTAACAATAAGGCGGATTTCTTTCAAACTTGCACAGGTGATCAAGCAGGATCATGTGTAGATGATAGTAAAGAAAGGATTTTTTCCTATGACCATTTTTACTAGAGTTATCACCCTTTGTTATGAAAAATTATGTTGCCGCAGTGGGGGCATCAGTGTCCAAGGACATAAAACATTCTTGAATACATCAAGAAATAAAATTAATTCCTGATGTATTCACAAATGTTTTATGATGCATTTTGCCCAAGAAGTATTTGTCTTAATAAATTTAATATATTTTGTGTTTTGTGATAAGATGTGTTGTTTTTTTTAACAACTTCAACAAGTGACTTTGAAACTCAGTAGTGCATGTAACTTTATAGTAACTTTTGTAGTATGGTCCCAAAACATCTTTCATAATACATGTATGTGTAATTTTATTGAAAGTTTTGATATGTATTTGTATGAGTTTTTGTGTGGATTGATCTATAGCAAGCGGAATTAATCCATAGTTATTGACCCATCTATGGTTATTGGTGATACCTGATGATAACAATAGTTTTAATCAATGACTATGGCAATCGGACCAATAACTATGGATATTGGCGAAAACTATAGTTACCTGCCGAAAACCATAGTTGTCAGCCTTAACCGTGGTAAACAGGCAATATCTAGGGTTTTCACCAATAACCATATCAGAATTATTGTGCAAAAGATATGAATGAAATCTATGATAAATGACCAAGAACTTGGGCTTTCACCAATAAATATGGTTACTGGCTGGTAACCCTATTTATCATCAATAACTATGGTTATCTGACCAATATCCATAATTATTGGTCGATAACAATAGATATTTGATTATTTGGGCAAACGGCGTGTCAAACAGTTACAATGGCAAGACAACAGCCAAGGGTTTATATCTATAGTTTTGTGCCAATTGCACAATAGATCCGTTATGCATAGTTATTAGTGAAATCCCTAGATATTTAAGAAATAATCAATAGCTTCCGGTGAATTATCGCAGGATAATTCACGGGGCGGAGTTCAGATGCGTAAGGATATATCATGAGGGGCGTAGCCCCGAGTGATATATATCTACGCAGCTGAATGATGCCCCGTGAATTATCCTGCGATAATTCACCGGAAACTATTGATTATTTCAATTCTAACACGACACATCTGACTGAATAAGCGAAATAATCATAACTCAATTTTAGCGCGTCGTAATAAACGGAAATTGGTTTTAAGGTCGGCAGTTAGTGTTTACTCCCTAAACATCTCCATAATTCAAAAACTGATATAAATGAAAAGATTAAATGACAAACTTGAATACATATCCATCCAACCGCGCATTCAGCACTCTCTAGTAGTTGTTCGAACCGTTATTGTCATTCCAACGGTTTAACTGCACCAGAAAATAACATGTAAACAACGGAAATGACGTGACGTCGTTAAAATGGGGCGTTAACGTCACCTGAATGTTGCCGCAAAATAGCGGAAAATAATTATGGTATTTCATCTAAATATATAAAATAAACATTATGCTATAACTGTGGTGTCATCATATTACGCCCGGGTAAACAATTCGCGTATTTTTTGCTTTCTTAAATGCGCGAAATTAAATCCCAGCGAAAAATACAATTGTCAAGTGACAAGTTTATACCGACAGGTAATTAGTAATAGCTGTGAATTATCGTGTAATAATTCACAGCAAATTCAATGGGAAAAACATCAAGTCGTGTTAGAATGCCCGTTAACCCACGGGGGAACCATTAGCTGCCAAATCCCAAGGGTCATTTGGTAACTTTTTACTGGATTTAGGCAATTTAAGGCCAAAATACCTCTTTTCTTAGGAAAAGATGACCCTTCAGCTAAAATTCATCGGGGTCAAAATGAGGTGTTTTGAAAATTTTAAGAGTCAAAAGGTCATCTCCAGGGTCAAATGGAACCCCTGACCCAGAAATTTCAATAACTTTTGAAAATCTGGGATCATCTGACCCCTATTTGAAATTTTCAAGGGGTCATAATCAGATGGTCACAAGTCATATATTGTTTTCTGAATTAGATGTCAAAAGTGGAAAAAATTCAAATATGCTTGCCTCAAAAAGCAAGAATCTGAATTAACTGAAATCACTGTAACCACAGTTAACGCCGAGAACAATGGTTTTCGGTCGGTAACTATAGTTTACGTCGATATCCACAGTTATTGACAATTACTACGGTTATCGGTCAATATCTAGGATTTTCACCAATAACTATGGTTTTTAGACAGTAACCCTGGTTATTGTCAATAGCTATGGTTATCGGATCAATATCTATAGTTATGGGTTTCTGACCATGGATATCGGATCAATTGTGCAGACCGCTTGCCATAGTGACGATGATGTTAGTGATTTCTGAGTCTCTTAAAATGATGCAACATTAAAGAATGCAGGATGTACTCATCATTGTAGTGTTTTTATAATGCATTTGTTCACCTCACCAGTATTTAGATTTCTGTCATGTTATGGAAATATTACAAACTCAATCAGATTTTAGCTGCATTTCAGTTATTATTTTTAACAGAGTTGAAATAAGCAAGGTTGTGATTTAAGGTATCGCAAGCACTACAAATGGCGAAAACAGGCTTAAATTTCAAAAAATGGCCTTTGGGGGAAATACTTATTGCCACCTAGATTTTAGTCAAGAAATGTATTTAGCTATGGATGTAGTAAATGTTTGCAAGCTCAGTTTAGTCTAATTCATGTTCTAATTACCAAGCACATACTAAAACAAAAGAAAAACCTTTGCATGAGAACTCTGAAATTCATGAACAATATACCAAAACAACTCATACCTGAAATAAGTATATGCTGATCTACAATGTTTAGTGCCAATTCATCAAAATAATGTTTGGGTTTTCAAAAAATTCAAGGAAATCTTACTTCCAGGTTCAAAGTGAAAGTAGAAATAAGTATTTTCCCCAAAATTCATTTTTGAAATTTTAGCTAGTTTTCGCCATTTGCAATGTTTGCGACCTCTGAAAATGAATTATGAATCGGGCCGATATCAATAGTTATTGGTCGATAACTATAGATATTGGATTATTTGGGCAAACCGCATGTCAAAGTGAAACAGATACAATGGCAAGACAACAACCTAGGATATTGATTTATATCTAGAGTTTTGTGCCAAGTGCACATTAGATCTGATATCCATAATTACTAGTGAAAACCCTAGATAAATATTGTTTGTTAACCACGGTTAACTCCAAGAACTATGGTTTTCAGTCGGTAACTATAGTTTTCGCCAATATCCAAGGTAATTGGTCCGACATCTGGTTATTAGCCTATATCTAGGGTTTTCACCAATAACTATGGTCATTAGGTGGTAAACCTAGTTATTGATAATTGTGCAAACCGCTTGCCCTACTGATCTCTGAGTCTCTTAACATGATGCAACATTCAAGAATGCAGGATGTACATGTGTTGTCATCATGTTGTGTTTTTATAATGCACTTTTCACCTCAAGAGTGTTTAGATTTCTGTCAATATTACAAACGCAATCAGATTTTAGCTGCATTTAAGTTATTATTATTAACCACATTGAAATAAGCAAGGATATGAAGTAAAATGAATTGAATTATAAGCAGCTGATAACTTCCAGGCGTTCCATTTTTCACATTACCTCCCTTTGAAAATGCAAAATTGATACAAAGGTTAATTGTGTTGCTATTATTCACTATGAGTACCAACTGCATTGTGGTTTGTGATCGGGATGTGATGCTTGGAGTGTGTTCAATAAATAAAACGCATTCTTTGAAGGTAATTCAGCATTTGTTATTTTTATGATTAAATATTTTTCTGGATATTCGCAAAATATAGTGTATTGGATATTTTACATAAATTTATGAAACTTTCTGTGAATAAATAATTATTTTTAAGTTTTTTTTACAGAATGAAACATACTTTCATGTTTTTGTCAAATCATGAGCTATTCAGTATGAAATTCCAGAAAATAAGTCTTAATTTAAAAAGATTACCCTATCATTTAAAAAAAGGTTCCAAAGTTAAGTTTGCCTGAACTAGAGGAAGCCTGAATGTCTTCAAGACATAATATCGCTTTCATCAATTCTGTGGTAAAATAAATTGATACTGTTGTTCTTAAATTATATATTTTGTAAACACTAAATATTACATAAAGATTGGAGAAGACGGGTATGGTAATTGAAACCCATAGTAGTGGTTAAAAATGAAAAAAAATCATAGAATATTGAATTGTTCTTCAAAATCAACAAAACATACATGTATCATACTTGATAGGCAAATAATATGTGGTGAGAACACTATCAAAAAGGGAAAATTATGAAAATTTGTTAGGACAAGTGTGATACAGATAGGCAAGGTTTGAAATCAGAATGCGGGTTGGATTGCTTTCTTTCAAAATATCATTAAAACAAATCAACAAATAGGCTAGACATTGCAATACAATTCTGTGAGAGGTTGTTCAGTTGTCTCTGAATAATAGACTGTCTGTAAAACAGTAAGTTACTGTTTTACTTTTTCTTGTTATGATTTAAGCATCAAACATTATCTCGTTATGATATCCAGTACATAGTTGTGGTTCCAAGAGGCTAAATATTTCAACTTAAGGAATCATTGCCTGTCTGATTTTAGAATATAATATTACATAGTAAATATATCAATTCGTTGTTGTATTATATATTCATGCTTTGGTAAGATCAAACAATCCTCTAATAACCAACTTACACACAGAAACAATCAGAAACAGAAACTTTTGTGTCCAAAATTTGATATTAATATCTAATATATATCAAAATCCCATACATGTACCAGGTAAAATCTAATCTAAAATATCTTGTGGCTGTTTATCAAAATAATGTCGACTTTTTAAAGAAAATTGAGAAAATTACAATATTTCGTGACAACTTTTGGTTTCAAGAGCAAACTATTTTTATGTATTTCTTTGTTTCCTGAGGCTGCATTTACATACTACAGCTCATTTGGGATGAAATAAAGCTCTACTTACGTAACACAGACACACGCGCTTACACAAATACCATTTGCATCAGAACTCTGGAATTGCTGTTTTAAACGTCCAGAGTATTAAACAATACTGATATTGCGTGAACATGCATCTAAACAAACTTGTCTGTCTTATTTATGTTAATAATACTGCGAAATGATTGGTTTAACCCAAAAACCTAAAGTAAATGTCTTAAACTTCTTCATCAAAGCGCATTTGAAAAAAGATATTGTAGGTAAGATTTTACCTTGCTTTTTCTAGATAATATATAGTACATGAACTTCAGAGTGTGCTGATTAAAACAGTATTTCCTCTTATGTTAGTGTGCATGGTAATTAGCGCCAAAGACCATTATATTAGCGCCAGTGCATGACTTGACTGGGTTTGTAAATGTTAGAAAACCACAGATAAGTCCATTTCTTCACTAAAATCTGGTGTCATACAAATAAAATAGTTTACAGCAACATAAAATCATATGAATTAGATCAAACAAAATCTGATACACTAAAAAGCAACATCTACAATTAAATAACGCCACCTTGAAACAGTTAGTCGCTTGGAAATAAATAGCAATGATTTCATGCATAGCTAGAAAAAAGCAAGATGCCCACGAGGGCCAGAGACGCTCTCCTAGTGTTATCAGAGAAAGGTTCAAATTGACTTGTATTGGTTAAGGTGACGCCTTTTTACCATAAAATTGATCGTTCTGTTACAATTAATGGCACTATTGGCTAGACGATGTCGCCGTTTTTGTGTAAAGGTTTGTTCTTTGGTTTCTGATCCTGCCTATAAGTAACTTACTACCATGTACATGAATCATTTCGGGGATCCCTTAAATTCGAATGTCTGTTATTTAAATTGAATTATATCCCACCCATTATATATAAATATATTTGGGAAAGTGGGATCGGTCGATGAAGTAACAAAAGATGATATAAATAGAGTTATCACCAAAATAAATGATGTTTTCAGTAATTGTTGTGAACAAACGTTTGGTAAGTCACACTGTAAAACGCCTGTCAGTAAGGCCAATTCTAAGAAGCAAGTCTGGTTTGATAGAGAATGTAATATCGCGAGAAACAAATACCATATAGCTAAGAGAAACTATAATAAATATAAAACAGATCATAATAAAAAGATGCTTCAAGACATAAGCAAAATATATAAAAGTACTGTAAACAAAGCAGTAAGACGATATAAAAGCCAGAAAACAGACAATTTGCGTAATCTAAAATCAAACAACCCTAAACAATACTGGAAAATTATAAACTCTATCGAGAAGGCAAAAAATAAATCTCAAGCAAGCATAAATAGTTTATATACATATTTTAGAGACACAAATAGTAATAATAATACTGAAGAAGATGATATGCCACAAATTAACCAAACATTTAACGAAATAAATGAAGAAATAAATATACCGATTACACAAGAAGAGATTATAGAAACAATAAAAAAGCTTAAAAATAATAAAAGTCCAGGAATTGATAATATTATAAATGAACACATTAAATCTACTACACAGACAATGCTCCCTGTATATGAACAACTATTTAATCTTATTTTTAATCATGGATTATATCCTGAAGATTGGACAAAAGGTAACATTTTACCAATATATAAAAATAAAGGTGATGCAAAAAACCCAGAAAATTACAGACCCATAACGCTTTTGAGCTGCCTTGAAAAATTATTTACAGCAATTATTTACAACAGATTAAAACACTTCGTGGATAAATATGAAATACTTACAAAATGCCAAGCTGGTTTTAGAGAAAATCACTCCACAACCGATAATTTATTTGTTTTACAATCACTTATAGATATCCTACAAGCAACTAAAACCAAACTATTTTGTACATTTATTGATTTTAAGCAGGCATTTGACACTGTCTGGAGACCAGGGCTGTGGTCAAAACTGCTTAAATATAATATTAATGGAAAATGTTTTAATTTAGTAAAAGATATGTACAAGAATATTAAATCATGAATCAAAACGCATGAAGGAATATCAGATTATTTCCCTTGTTTAACCGGGGTCCGTCAGGGAGAAAATCTATCCCCTTTCTTATTTTCCATATTTTTAAATGACCTTGAAACGCTTTTTATAGAAAATAATGCAAACAGCCTTAAATGTGATATTAACCATAACAATATTACATTATTTCTTAAGTTGTTTTTAATCCTGTATGCAGATGATACAGTGATTCTAGCTAATAATAGTAAAGATCTTCAAAAAAACCTGCAATTATTTGAAAATTATTGTGAAACCTGGAAACTAACTGTTAACGTAAGCAAAACTAAAGTGATGGTATTCGGTAGCAGAGGAAACACATTCCAAAATCAGTTTAAATGGAAAAATGAAATAATTGAAGTTGTTGACAGTTATATATATCTTGGTTTATTCTTCTCATGAACAAAAAGCTATGTTAAAGCGAAAAAGCACTTAATAGATCAAGCTAACAAAGCAATGTTTTCTTTACTAAAAAAATCACGAAATCTTAATTTACCAATCGATTTACAAATAGATCTCTTCAATAAAACAATTAAACCTATTTTGTTGTACGGCTGCGAATTATGGGGAATCGATAACATTGAAACGATTGAACGAGTTCAACTTAAATACTACAAAATTATTTTAAACCTTAAAAATTGTACTCCTTCACACATGATATATGGTGAACTAGGTGTAGAACCTTTATATATTGATATTCAAAGTAGAGTAATCAATTTTTGGACCAGAATTGCTGATATAAATTATAATAAGCTCTCAAACCAAATGTATTTTATTACATTTGGATTAAATGAACAAAATAAGATTAAGTCAAAATGGATGCAATATGTAAAGTCCCTATTATTTACCAATGGATACGGTAATATCTGGGAAAACCAGCACAGAATTAATATAAAATGGCTTAAAGCAACATTTAAACAGAAGCTACATGATCAGTGGTTACAAACTTGGAATCAATATTTAGACCGAGTCACTAGCAGTATAAACTACAAGATTCTTAAAAATAGTTTTGGTTTGAACAAATATTTTAAGATTTTACCAAACTACTGGAGTAAAATTATAACATCATTTCGTACAAGAAATCATAGATTACCTGTTGAAATAGGTAGATGGACAGGTACACCATTACATGATAGAAAATGTCGATTATGTAACAAAAATGATATAGGAGACGAGTTTCATTATGTTTTAATATGTCCATTCTTTGATGAGGACAGAAAACTATACATAAATAAATGGAAGTGTCTCCGGGTCCGGGAAAATTATTGTTATAGATATTATGCAGTTTATGTAATATTTTACTCAAAAATGTTATTATTTATCATCTCATTGAATCATTAAAATATAATTTAGGCATTAAAATTTTTAATTTTAGAATTTTATTTCCGTTTTTAAGACCAAATAATTCGACCTGTATAGCTCATGGGAAGTATAACCAACGACACTTTCAAACTGCGGTCTAAAGAATTGCGTACATGATCTATCTTTGCTTTGTTATATTGTTGATGATAATGATTGAAAATAATATATAATTTAATAAATAAATTGATGCACAATGAAAATTTGTTTGTGCTTTTATTATGGTCCGACGCTTACTGTTATTGGATTATTATACTAAACAGACCTGTGAAAAACTACAGTTAGCTAGGTATTAATTGTTATGGAATACAAGTTTCATATCGGTGAAAAATTCAGTGATTTTGTTTCGTTAAAAAGTAAAATTAACTTGTATGAAAAACAGGAAAACGTGCAACTTTTCAAAGAGATTCAATAAATTTAAATGCTTAAAAACCCGTGCTCCAAATAAAAACTTTAACGATAGGATTAAATACTATGAAATCACGTATAGTTGTAAGAAGTTTAAAGCCAAGTGAGATGGCAAGAAGACGACCAGGTAAGTGTCCATCATTTTTTATTTGATAAAACACGCCAACAAAAGTCGTGTGTAGTATTTAGCAATTCCATAAATAAATCTATAAATTTAAATGGACACGGTCTTTTATATAGTAAAAAAAGTTATTCCAAATATTTTCAGATGAATTAAATCCGCTTGAAATCAGCATGTTCCGTGGTTTATACACAGCTTACATGTGATGATCGTCCTTCGCGCACAACCCAGTTGCTATTCAAATCAATGCGAAAATTTTCTTTCTATTTCTATATGCCGCTGATCGGAATTTGAATCGCAACTTTGGCTGCTCCATAAAGCATCTTAAACCATATGTATCTTTAAAAAATTTACATACCTGAAAAGCCACATTCTAATAGAATCAATATATGTAATCCTTTACAAATAACGGTTTCGTTTTTTTTTTTTTTTGCAAAACTCTTTTAAACCTCCACCCATGTCAACAAATTTCGATTTCCGCGCTTAAAGTTTACCTGGATAACGTTTATCGATAAATAACATAATTTAAATCGGGTTGATTTCCACCACAGTTTTGATCGTAACTGCTTGAGACGTAAAGGACAGACATCTGTAAAAAGTCAGTATGATAATTGGTCTGTGCTTGTAGTCGAATAATTGAGACTAACATCTTCCCAGACATCGTCATGAATCCATACACTATAATGTGTTTATATGGTATTTGCTTTCATGTTTGATTATTCATTTAAGGTTCAAAGCAGCATTTCGTTTATGTGTCGCGCTGTAAACATTTTCACGAGTTGCATCCCTTTACAGAACAAGCTAGCGGCGTAATATTCGATTTTATTAACAATTATTTATTTGAAGCTAAACATGTATATTTATTATAACAATATAATAACAAAAGAGGAATAGCAAAAGTAAGATGTATAATAAAGATGAAAGGCAACAAACATTCATTTATTAAAGCTCTGTAGGTCGCATTTGGAGAGTGCCGTTGGTTACACTATCCACGAGCAAAAAGCAACGAATTATTGGTCTTT
The DNA here is from genome assembly GCA_038501625.1 of Corbicula japonica. Lineage (NCBI taxonomy): Eukaryota > Metazoa > Mollusca > Bivalvia > Venerida > Cyrenidae > Corbicula > Corbicula japonica. The sequence continues at coordinate 59,121 of JAZAYU010001154.1, read as the reverse complement.
CAAAACTGATATAAAATTCTTATGTGTGACATTTTAATGACTAAATTACATTTTTATGATTAAATAAGATGATAAATAATAACATTTTTGAGAAAATATCACAAAAACTGCATAATATCTATAACAGTAATTTTCCCGGACCCCGAGACAACTCTATGTGGGTTGTCTCCGGGTCCGGGTCCGGACCGCTAGACCAAAAGTCTAGAGGTCCGGACCCGGACCCGGAAACACTTCCTCAATAAATATTATTATAAATATCCAAATATCATCAAATATGCATCTTTGTTTGAAAACACAAACAAATTTATTCTCATTAAGCTATGTAAATTCTTAGAGATAATAATGAAAGTAGCTAGGGTAAATCCATAGCTACATTAACCATATTAGCTAAAAGTAAACTGTTTGTACTCATGTCCGTTAGTTAAATTAAGTATAATCAGCTCAAATTAACTTGGGCAGACATAAAATTGTATTCTCAGTCGAGTCCTTAGATTTTAAGGATGTTTTAAACCATATAAGAAATTATGGTAGAATATTGTATTTTACCTTTTTTTTAAAGTGATAAATAACAACATGTATATATGTACTGATAAAAGAATGTTTGTTAAAAAAAATATATATGAAAAATAATCATATTGTATGATGTACCATTTTACCATCAATGCATAGTGTTAAATCCTTTATGTACCTGTTATACTTAAGGTAAACGTTGAAATTATTGCGACTAATTACAAAAATTCAATTTCTCTATGATTATATATTCACATGCTGTTATTACGTGCATTATGCTTTGTAATACCCAATTAAGTGAATCTTATTACGGTATACACACCTGTTTATGACTACACAATTTCCTGTAAATCACTGATACGCATTGACTAATTCATTAAAATGTTAATTTATGTTTGCTCTTTCTTTTAAACTGTTTTTACTTACCTAAGGAATCAAAATTCTCTCCATCAGCGTAAAATAAATCCAAATCTTTAAATTTCCCACATGGAATCACCTTTTTAATATTTTAACACAGAACTAGAAAACACTCGTTAAATCCAATGGAATGAATTTTTCTTTTATTTTTCACAAAAAAACTCATTAATTGATTTTATTTTCCGAGCTGCTAGCCCTTTACCCTTTTTCCCTTTCAATTCAATAGAACGATTTTCCCGTCTTATTTTACCACAAAAAAAAACACACACACTTGTTGACACTTTTAACTCTCGACCGTCTAATCCCCTACTCATTTGACTTTTATGAATGGATACACGTGTCACCTTCAGTCCCTTTTTATTCTAATCAGACTAATCATACAGGAAATAAGAGCCCTTGTATAAACAGATCATTTAGGTTATGACATGTATACAAATGAGTTCATTTGAATATTTATTGTAGTATTTGATTATTTAATTAAACATATTGTTTGCGTACTTGAAAATATGTAAGCCCTATTGAAATGATAATCATATGTGCATGCAACAGAAAATACATTCTTTAACAATTATAAATTCAATTCCAAACTTTAATTTATACACTCAGATAAAGGTTCAATTAACGATGATATCAACTAAATACTTTATGAATATAGTACGATGACAAAACATAAAACCTAAAAAGCGTTGTCCTCTGCAAGCTACCATGCGCATGTGATTATTATTTGATTATGTATATTTATGTACTTCTCATGCTTTTGTTATGTAACAAACTGAGAGATAATGTGAATAAAACTTGACTTGACTTGATAGTTCCTGGGAAATTATGTTATTTGAATGGTTAAAGATTAATTTAATCAAGAAATATCTTTAAAAAAGATAAACAGCGTATATGGTATATGAAATGGTGCAGTTTATAGCTGCAATTAATCACTTCATCTTGATTTACGTGTAAATTCAATCATTTCATTGAGAATCCTGCACAATGACTTTTTTATTAAAATTACTTAAATTTGAATGTAAAATTACGAGCACATACCACACATAATAAGGAACAGATAAATAGATTTTAGTTTCGTTTATAAATGTGAATCTTATAATTGGGTGGGTTTCAAAATAATGAAGACAAAGCGTGACAAAGGGGATTAAATTTAGAATAATATATTTGTTCAAAATTTCATTCAAAGTAGATAAGTAATATATTGAATTTTGAAAAATCACAAAGTGTTAAAGTATATGAATAACGATTTTTTTTAACTTTTAAACATTTTGTTCCAATGAATTCAAATTTTTCTGAAACAAGCTTTGAACTTTTCACACTCATATTTACCAAACTAAGAGATTTCTAACAAATATTTGTGAAATGTTTTAACATATACTAATAAAAATACTTTTAAACACAAGAATTTATATCTTACTACAGTTTTTTTGAGGCAAAAATACATATTTTGTATGTTTTTGGCTTTATTTTTGCAAACTGTACCTCAAAAAGTTTTTATTTATTTAAATGTTAGTGTAGATGCATGTACAAAACCCATTAGTTATCAAAATATAGATGTTTGTGAGAAACTATACCAATACTTTTTAAGTTTAAAAGTAATTTTAGGCGACTTGTTAATGCGTTAACTGTAACTGTTACACTCGGGACATATTTATTTATGTATACTATAAAGACATTTAAAACATGGTATTAAAATATATTCCATGTTTGACTTATGAAATTCAAATAAATTTGCTTTTATGAAATATTTGGTTATACTATAGATAATAAATTTGCGAGAAACTTTACATAAATAATAATAAACTGCAAGGTTTTAAATTGAACATATGTTACACAAAAATTATGTAGACTGTGTTTTGCTATTTCTGTATTGGAACAGAATGTACATAACATACAAACTATTTAAAACATGTTTAAACATATGTTTTATAAAATACGAGTTATTATTATAGCCACAGAAATTGTTACACCTTCATTATACTATTAAAATGAAAATTGTTATTTAACAATGGGGTCCTACCGATATACGGAGTTATCTCAATATTCTGTCTTAAGTTACCTCCCTTTGCAACGCGCACCTGTTACTGGGTAGTTCCGGTCTGAGAATGAGAATTAAAACATAATAGCGCATTAGTCATCCATGGTCCTTTTAAATACGTTTTATTAGGGTCTAGTTGGTTAGAGATCAGCAATATGCCTAATGACGTTTGATTATTATCACTGAATTGGAAACTACATAGTTTTAAAAGCGCACCACAGAGTATTTCTCTTCAAGCCATTATAGTAAGCTTGAGCGGTTTGTGTTCAACATCGTTATGTTCGACCCCGTAACTATTTAAGAGTTCACGCATTTCTTATGCTCAAAAAGGCAGGTTTGAGAACAAAAAGGCAGGTTTGAGAAAGATAAAAGTTAGTAAACCTTAGAAAAGGTAGTTAATTAAAGTTATAATACTCGTATATATGATTTAAGTTTAAGTTTGACGTCCGCCAATATAACGACCGTTCCTTTATATGCATGTTCTTTCATGCCGATGATACATTTTTAAAGGAATTAAAAGATTATTAATTACTGAGCCTTTTCCTACAAATTTAATCCACGTCATTTGGTTCACAGTTTGTGCCCTCTTCGTATTTTTTTTTAATGTGCTGCTCTCTTTCTTAAAAAAAGTTCTTTTTTATATCATTTAGAACATATTCAAACATGGTTTCATAATGTTTGCACGTTTTCCTCTTTATTTCTGAATTTTTAGCTTAGTTAGTTTTACAATCAATTTTATTTCATAAAATATATTTAATATAATAAATATAATATATTTTTGAATAAATTCTTCCCGAGGGCTTTTTTCAATTTAGTTTGGAGCACTTTAAGTTGCAAAAATCAAACAAACATGTCTCGGGTCTCAAACAACATTGCGACAATTAATTAGCATGTTCAATCCCTAGTAAATTTCTTAAAACAACACTTGTACCTCCAACATCCAACTTTTTCAACCTCTTACAGTGTCAACATCTAAACTTCAAAAGACCTTTATCACACCTCCAGCTATTAAGACCCCTGTCTTGCTAATTAGATTACGTAACATAGTCATAAAACACCAGGCCCTTTACTTAATTATCATTGTTTGCAAGACTTAACGGTGACTGGCCGAATACATTAGTGCATGTTTGAAAAAGCTATAATTTCAATGCCAGTCAATAAATCAAATTTCGTAACGTAAATAAGTAAAATTGTATTAAGTTGTTAACCGAAAATCATGTTTCAAAGATAATGGTTTAATTCCTGATATACCGGTTTTACTTTCTTTGTTTATTCGACAATGCATTTAAACTTCGGAAGCATTTTGAGACTTTTTATATACACTTCTGACGCTATTCTTATTACCGCTTCTAAACCGGAACTACCCAATCGGCAAGGGAAACCACTCTCAATGGGAGATAACTCTGTATATCGGTAGGCCCCCATTCTAATCAACTTCAACAACGAGCATTCATATGAACAAAATTTACTACAATGAAAAAATGTGTAGTCAGTTTTATCCATTCATAGAAGGATTTATAAGAAATAATGTACTTGTATTTTCTGTTTCATTCAAACAAACAGGCACAAAAGTAGGATTTCAGAAACGTCACAGAAATCGCGATCGCGCATGAAGTGGTCTCTTCGTCGGTGCTAAATATAGCTCCATTATATTTAGCTTCTTAAAAGTTCGTTAACGATAATTTAACAATATCATTGAAAATCCCGTCTTTAAGAAAGAATTCGATCAGATTTGTGTTCTGTTAGAGAGTTTATATGTTGGAGTCTATATGGACAAATATGATTTTTCAATAGTATTTTTACTTAAGTTTAGGGGCTGGGGCTTTAGCCACCTGACACTTCTTATCAAAGTATGTGTCACAGTTTATTTTTTTTTACCTTGTGCTTTAGCGTTATCAACCTTATCAACAAAAAAACAACTAAAGTGAGGGGGTAGAGGTTATGGATATGTGCATGTATAACTTCCTTCTTTTTCATATAATGTGAAAGCTAAGCCTATATGCCACCATAATAAAATTTTACACTCAAAAGTTGTGTTTTGGAGCTACTGAATTTGTTGTAAACTTTCAACTTTACTGTGCCGTTCCGCTGATTGTGACATTTTATGTATGTAAATGTTTCTGTCTTTAGTTCCTGTGAAATAAATCAAATTTGTTAATTTTATGCATAATAAATATTTTTGTGTCCTGGGTGTAACATTTTATACTACTACATTTGAAGGTAGTATGATTTAGATAAAATATCACTAATATAAATACATTTCGCCCTATTTCCATTTTGGAAACTGTCTTCAATTTTTATATTTACAACACTTCATTGGTGAATAAATTAGGTCAAAAGTGAGCTTAGACAGCTACTCCGAAAATCCCTACCACACTCCTCCCAAGCACGTTCATCGATAAAAAGAAAATTATCGAAATCTCAATAACGGCAAAATGCCGTTAATTAAATAAAACTTTGCACACATGCATGTTATTAATGTATCTTTATTTTGCAGTTGGTAAGACACGTACGAACAGTAAAGAAAAATAGCGAGATCTCAAAATTGCCTGTACTTCTACATGTATTTACATAAATTCACAAAAACTAAACAACACAAAATATCATTTTAAATGCCCACATGAGTAATTTGTTACTGACAACAATTAATTGTGTCCTCGTGACTTACATATGTAAACTTTACGAGATATTAGTAAAAGTGTGTTTGACCTTCAATTTCCTGGTCGCTTCCTGGTCGCGTAAACGGATGACAATCACTGATTTCTGTGTTAGTAGTTGAAAGTGTTTTACAAAGCACACAGCTTTTCTTGTCAGTATAATTGCGCTCACGTGGAAATTTAAAATTATGTTTTGTATCGCTTAGTTTTTGTGAATTTATGGAATAGAATTTTAAGGAATGTTTAGGTCTAGCTTTTTTTCTTTACTTTTCTAACGTGTCTTACTGTATGCAAAATAAAGATACATTAGTAAATTTCATTTGTGCAAAGTTTCATTGAACGGCATTTTGCCATTATTGACATTTTGATAATATTCTTTTTATCTATGAACTTGACTGGGAGGAGTTTGGTAAGCCCTACAATAAACAAATGACACTGTAGCAAGTTTTAGTTACAAGAAGTATAAAGACAGTTTTGATCGCGCTATGTAAACCTGAAATTACAGTCGTTTGATGGTAATATTTTTTTCTGTTGAATTCAAATTTTTATTTTTAATCAGTTCCACAACAACATATCAAATTAAACAAGAAATATTGGTTGGTATGATACTTTGTGAAAGTAGACAGACCATTGATATAATCTGTATCTTCTCTTCAAACTGATTTTTTATTCACTCCCAATACAGGTCATTCGTTTCCGCCTTCATGCATCCTCCCAGTCGAACACCTATCCACCCTCTCATCACTCATACTCAGGAAAACCAGCGGGATGGAACTAAGTGTTGTAACAAACTAATACATCACTTGAATAAAAGACCAAATGAAGAAGTAATAAAATGACAATAATTCTACTGAATTGAAACCAAAAGAACTGACAACATAACAAACGATGAAAAAATGGAACTGAGTTTGAAAGCTGCAGATCTTATGCAATAAACCTTCACTCATTTGATGATTAAGCCAATCATAGATTAAAAACAATAGTCCCAGCTAGTTTAGTTAAATGAAAATCCGTAATCCTTCAAATGAAATTACCTGCTGCAACACCATTCTGAAATATAAAAACGCAGGCAGGCATAAAGGCTTCGTTTAAAAACATATACCAAAGATCCGCTGGAAAAACTTTTATAATTTCTAAGACGTTTACTACATCTAGTGACGCAGTAAAATCGGTAGCATATAATAAACCATTAAGGGCCCACTACACTCCTTCTCTGCACGTTCATCGATAAAAAAAATTATCAAAATCTCAATTTACTTCTATTTACATAAATTCACAAAAACTAAACAACGCAAAACATCATTTTAAATGCCCACACGAGTAATATCTGACAACAATATCTTGTGACGTACATATGTAAACTTTATTAGATATTGGTAAAAGTGTGTTTGACGGTTGGCCTAAACGGTTTACAATAATTTATTTCTTTTTTTGTAGATGAAAGTTCTGTACAATGTAATTTTAAATTAAGTTTTGTATTGCTTAGTTTTATGTAAATAGATTTTATAGGAATTTTAGGTCTAGCTTTTTTTTTTTACTTTTCTAACGTGTTCAAAATAAAGATACATTTAATTTAGTAACATTTATTTGTGCAAAGTATCATTGAACGGCATTTTTTGCCGTTATTGAGATTTTGATAATTTTCTTTTTACCGATGAACGTGCAGGAGAGGAGTGTGGGCCCTTAAAAGTATTAATAAAACCTTCAAAGGCTTTTTTCACGACCACTAACAGAGCTTTAAGGGGAAAGGTACAACATATTTGTAGTATATAAATATACCCGCTTTTCATGTGCAACTTTTCATGTAACTGTACATGTAGCTGTTGTACAAGACATGTTTTTATGATGTCCGTCTAATTGGTAAACCGCATAGTTGTATGAACGACGAAAATTATAGTCTTGCTCACCTGATACCTTATCCTCACACATCCCTTTGACCGTCAACCAAAATTATAGATGTCTTTAAGAACATGACAAACTGTTTGTATAGTAAACATAAAAGAGTACGGAGGAATGTTTTGATGTTTAATAATCAAATAAAAAAAAAATAATTTTAGATTGTGTATCTTCCACGTCTGAACGTGTGAATGATCCTAAACGGTTAAACCCCTGTCACACCAGAGTCGCGTTAACACGGCGATTCCACGGCGTTCAAGAACGCCGAGGTACGCGCAGTACGATCGCAAGCATCGCCGCAGCAACGCAGTGGCATCGCCAGTAAACGCAGTGGGATCGCATAGAACGCCTACCCACGGCGCTCACTTTGAGCATGCACAAAACAATCGCCGTCGCTCGGCGTTCTGATAAGAGCGCAGTGGGATCGCCGTATGGTCGCCGTAGCAGCGCAGTAAGGTCTCCTACAACGCCGCAGGAGCTCCACGGGCACGCACAGAACGCTGTGGTAATCGGTGGCGCTTGCACGGAGATCGCACGGCGTTGTTGGAGATGTCACTGGCTCATTGCGTCTTTACAACGCTCTATGGCGCGTCTACGGCGCTTTTACGGAGTGTTAATTGTTTCACTGCGCTCTTTCAACGACTGTACGGAGCTGTCACGGAGATCAATGCGCTCCCAATGCGCTTCTACCGCGTTGTCACAGCGATCATTGCGCTCCCAATGCGCTTGTACTCCGTTGATTGCCATTTGTATGACAAACTTAATGAACAAGATTGGCAAATAAACATTCATTTCACCATGACTGAAGTACAGCAGCAAGTCAGGCTATTGCTGACCTACATGCATGTCAAGCAAACATACCAAGATGAAGACGTTTTGCATATGATTGTAATACGACGAAAGAGGAGAGTCTTTTTGCAGGCAAAGTCTTAACTGCTCAAGAACTAACAAGCAAATGATGAAGATTCGTTTTATAGTTAGAACGTCATCAACACGCTGTCAGAGCAGCGTGAGCGGCGTGAAAGCGCAGTGCACGCAGTGGAAGCGCCGTAAGAACGCCCTGAAAGCGAAGTGCACGCAGTGAAGGCGCCGTAAGAGCGCAGGCAATCGACAAAAAGGACTCCGTAGGAACGCGATAGAACGCCATTTAAACTCCGAAGCAACGCCATGGTCGCAGTGAGGACGCCGTGCAGTCTCCATCTTCACGATAAAAGTCAGATTTTTCTTGCGATCTCACGGCGTTCTGGAAAATTAAACAACTATATACTCTATGGTAATAGGCGTTCGTTTTACTGCTGCGTATGGGGACTTGAAGCCAAAACAGATAAAAATGTTGTTATTTACAAAGCTCACAAAAGAATATAAAGCTGCATTACATCAATTTAACCCGCTCTTGTATGAAATATTACATGTATTTGGAACTATAGGCACAAATTTGCAGCATTAGTCAGTGCTAATTAAATTTTAATTGACTAAAATAAATTTGGTTCGCGCGACTAAAAGCAAAAGTAGGATATCCGAAACGTCACAGAACTCGAGATCGCGCATGAAGTGGTCTCTTCGTCAAAAATAGGCGCTAAATATACCTTCATGCGCTCTCTCTATCTTCCTCTCTTCTTTTTCGCTGCGTGGGGAGGCTGTGTTTTGTGAGTGTGGCGATTCCTGATATGCATATGTTGCTTTTTTTTCACAATGCTTCTTAAAACTTGGTTAACGATAATTTAACAATATTGAAAATCCCGTCTATAAGAAAGAATTCGATCGGACCTTTTGTGTTCTGTTAGAGGGTTTATATATTGGAGTCTATATGGACAAATTTGATTTTTCAATAGTATATTCTAATTTAAGTTTAGGGCTGGGGCTTTAAGGTAGGACCATGGTTCTATGACAAGACACTCCGTCATATAAAATGAACACTTGTGTGCAGATATGTTAAGTTTTAAGCATCTGTTATGAATGGTTATTGAGAAAAAAGACAACTGAAACAAAACCTAATGAAAATGCTAAGTGAAAAAAGTCGATGAAACTTGTCCTATAAATTTCTAATGTGATGACAGAAAAACTACGTTAAGTACTAGTATCAAATCTCTACCTTGAATCAGGTTACTATTTGGCAATACTTGAAAATTCTAAGTGTTTAGTTGTTGTGCATTTTTGGGCATAACTTTGACAAAAACACAATCAGGGGTTATGGAACTTGTCCTGACAATTGTTGCTGTCTTGTCAGACAACTATGCTAAGTTTCAAAGCTCTACCTTGAACTGCTACTGCGAAAAAGACAACTTTAACAAAAAAACTTGATGAAATGTTGACGCCCGCCCGCCCAACGACATACCCCAATGAAATGAAATTTTAAATGACAAACAGAAAACAGTGGGGATCTCGGGGTCTGCAATGGTATTCAGACGGATAGCAAACAAGTGACATTGTACCAAGATCCAAGTTGTAAACAGAACTTATGTCGTTTAAGTTAAATAGTTTTATCTCGATCGATGTATTGAAAGATAGATTAATGGTTCTTTCGATACCCACCTAGTTGCTTATAATATGTATTAGGTTTGCAGTCAAACTTTATCTCGGGAACGACGCAAACGACGGAGTAAGTAAAATAGCTAGTCATATTTTTTCGAATGGTCGAGATAGAAATTATTTTAATTAGATCAAAAAGGTTTGAAAACCTTTTGCAAGTTTTATCGCCGATACCCAGATCTAATTCATTAATTCAGATGCAGTTAAAATCACTATTGCAACAAGGTATTTCACAGCCAGTTTTTATAGAGATTTAATTTATAAACTTAAGAAGATAAAAGGCAATGTCAATTTCTCCCGGTTATTCGTAAAAAACCTTCTGTAAATTTAAAAAGAAAGGTTACAAACATGATATTTTACAGCGCTCTGCAGGCCTGGTGATTAACCCATCTACAGTTGATCATTATGCTTACCTCTTTGGTTGCATGACGGTGGCAGGAGTTTAACAGTTAATGAAGGTTTATAAGGAAATATTTTTAAGAACCTAGAAGCTCGATTTGTTTCCTTTATCCCTGTCATCGTGTTCTTGCTGACTTTACCTCATGAGCTCTGGTCTCGGTAAGATCAGGTAAGATCATTGAGTATCCGCCCTTTGGCTTTGCAATGCTATTAGCTTCTTATGTTTTATATGTTTGTGTGCTTTTGCATGCAACATTGTTGAGCCAATGGGTGGGTTGGAGTTATTTCACCAAGACAACTAGTACTTGTCTTGTGGTACGAGAACCTGTTGGGGCAAGTGTGAGGTTGGTGCACCCTAGAAGCTGGTTTAAACCCCAGTGGCAAATTGTTTTGCCACTGACCGTTCCAATGCGGTAACTCCTCGGGTTCTCACTTTCGTCAAGTGTTTGTGGCGTCCATTTTGAAACTGATTATTGTAATACCATGCTCTCTTTTCTAAATGTTCTCTACTTTTTGGCTGTGTGGGGAGGCTTTGTCTGCTGGATGTGGCCATTCCTGATATGCATATTTCACTTTTTTTATCCTATGCACGAAATTACCTGGGTCAAAAACTGAATTCATCACTCTAAAATTTAAACGGCAGGTAGGCATTTAAGCTCTGTTTTCAAATATATATGTAACACTTTCCTCATTAATAACTTTTTTTTATAATTTTTAAGTTGTTCACTATCAGACAGTTTGATAACAAAATGTAATATCCTTAAAAAGCAATAAGAACAAAACCCACTACCAGACCATCGTGATCAAGACAACTGGAAATATATTTATTCTGATTCATAGAATAAACACAGAAAATTACTTATGTAGAACAAAACCAATCTTGAACTGGACACGAAGAATATTATCATGGAGGAGATTATCTGCTGAGACAAATATAACACGCCCTTAAAAAATCGTCGGTTAACCGTTGAGAAGATATCTTGGAAGAACAAACAAAATGTTCAACAAATAGCAAAAATATTTAAATGCATAACGAAACTTGTTAACAGAAGTTAGCCAATTTAGCCATTTCTATGGTGACAGATTGCGATTCGAGGTTAGCTAACATAATAATTATGTAAAGTTCTAAGCAAACAATTTAAGATCTATGATTTTAGTTTAAAGAAGTGACGAATGATATTTTAAATGGCACTTTCATTTATCTTAACGAGTATAAGAATGATTATGTTGTTGAGTAAAGTCAAGAGCTTCCTCTTTCTTAATCGCCTTTTTAACAGCAACAACAACTTGTAGAAATACATAGAATCTCGACAACGGAAAAACAAACAAATAAATTGGAGCATGTCGAAACAACAGAATGAATAAATACTCTAAAAGTATTTTTAAACAAAACAAACGCAAACCAAAAATAACATAAAAACCCATGCTATATTTATATGGAAATATTTTTTAAATCCCAAATAATTTTATTTTTACGAAATAGGAATCCCAATATCTATTTAATGAACAAGCCTTTATTAACAATTTTTATCATGAAATATTACATTGTACATACTAACATTTCATTCTACTCTTTGACAATTTTAAATTCCCTTACGGTTTTGATCGTTTAATGTCATTGTAAAACCAATGAAATTCTTTGTTTTGCAAATTCCTGTTGAATAACTTGGATCAATATCATACCTTTTTATGGCGGTTTTAAATTATGAGAGAGAATAACAAAGTGATTTGTCAGCTGTTCCAACTTTAATGTCAACGTACCAAGAATTTCACTTTGAGATTATTTACGTCAAAAACCTTATATATTTTTTATGTTTTTCTTCCAGTATTAGAAAATGTAGATTGATATCTTGAAATGTGTTTAAAAATAGATCTATATAAAAGATACAAAACGTTTTCTAATGTGCTTTTTGTGATTAGAAAGTACTCGAACACGGACCACCATCATCTGCATATTCAAATTAATTGTTAATTCCCAGTTGAAATCAATACACTGTAAGCCTCTCATGTAAAACTTCTTATGGTAAGAACCGTTATTAACTTGCCTATTGCACATATATGTGATTGTTGTTATACATATAAAAAGGAAAAAAACTCTTATTAAACTTAAAACTAACAAAGTTCTTCGACGTTAAAACCATTTTATTTCCTCTACCTTTTCTTGTCTATGAAATGATTCAAGCTGTTCAAGTTGTAACGGATACAAAAGTAAAAATAATACGTACCCGGTGTCCAGTTAGGGCATTCTTTCTCACACCTTTCAGTTGTCCCTTGCATTTGAGAATTTCGACATATATCAGAGCAAGGGTCACATTTTCGTGTTCCATTATCCCAGTATTGCTTAGGTGGGCATGATCTTCCATAACCAAACAGATATGTTGCAAATATTACACCCAAAATGACATTAGACAATAACATGTTTTCGTTTTAACAGTAGTCTAAATAGTATTTCTAACCACACTTAGATAAAAATTCACAATCAAACCTTATTACGTCAGCTCTGGAATACCTTAAGGAATTCCAAAAATTAGTGTATAAGGCGACTCGTTCAAATGTGAAAGTAAATTTTACATAATGTTACGTTTTCTAGCAGCTATTGATCAAAATGCGATTAAAGCATGATTGTAACCATAACTGTTTATACTTGATTTTATTTTTCTATTTTCAGTTTTCTACTTTCAGTTTTAATTTTAAAGGACATTTTAAATTGTTGAATTTTGTCGTTAGTGCGCAAAGCTTTTGTCAAGTTTGATCTATAAATTTAATAAAATTAAAGGCAATCTTAATCTCTCCATGCTTGGTGATCCATGGTGATCAAACTACAGTTGATCATCGACAGATTTAAATCTAGAGATGATCGTTGTTTACATTATGTTTTTCAGTGAATTGTAGAGGTTTCTCAGTGAAATAATAATGGTATTCCACTGTTTTGACCTGTGGAATACCATTATTATTTTCACTGTTTTTGCCGAACTACTTTTTTTAGCTTATGACCTCTCTTTGGTACGCCGTTGATGGCATGATGGCATAATGTTTCTTTTTAAAATTATGTAAATTTAAATAAAATTAACTGCTGTTTTTCAGTTTCTATCGAAAATAGTGATATATAAGCTGTTTGAAATACTTAAATCTGATATGAGTTTTAGAACTATTTTCTATTGCTCCATCAGTTATGACTGAAAGGTAAGTGGCTATTATTTTTGCCCCCCCCCCCCCCCCCCCCACACACACAGGGAACAAGAAATGTTCTGAGTTTCCAGTACTTTACTGATTACTTTGTCAAGAAAACATAAAATTAAAGAATATTGGTTTGTTTCAGTGAAATATCAATTTCTACTCCACTCTTGAAAATATCAATTTCTGGAGTTTAGTCGTGAAATAAAATCGATATTTCACTGAATCAAACAAAATTCCTCTTTCTGTTTACCTCTTTGTTCGCACGACGTTGGCACGGGTTTAAGAGTTTATGAAGGTTTAGACGAAAATATTGTAAATGAAACAAGAACCTCGATGTGTTTCTTTTAATCCTGCCATCGTGTTCTTTCTGATTCGACTCCAGGGATTCTGGTCTCGGTAAGGTCATGGACAACCACCCATTTTGTTTGACAATGTTATTAGCTTCTTATGTTTTATATGTTCGTGTGTTTTTGCATGGAACATTGTCGAGTTAATGGGTGGGTTGGAGCTAATTTACCAAGACAATTCTTACTTTTTTCACATGAAAACCTGTTTAGGCAAGTGTGAGATTGATGCACCGTAGAACCTGGTTTAAACACCCAGTCGCAAATTGTTTTGCCCTTGACCGTTCCAAGGTGGTAACATTACAGGTTATATTTTTCGTTATTTTTTGTGGTGTCTACAGTTCACTTTATAAACCTATCATCTATTTTACTCTACTTTTTTGATACATTAAGAGGTTGTGATGTCTGGGTTTTGCAATTCCTGATGTGCATTTTACACTTTTTTCTTCAAGATTAAATTATATTTAAATAAACAAACATTAAGTAGACCATCCCGATATATATTTTTCTTATAAAATTACTAAATACATGTAGTAAATTTTCCTCATTAAAATATATTAAAAAGAGGTTCTATTTATTAGAAAAACTTCATTCAATGTTACTTAATAAAGGATTGTTCATACTCATTACCTTTGATGATTTATTGAAAACGTGACTTTGTTTTAGAAAACGCCGTCACCTCCTATCACCTGACTGTGTATTCTAGTACTTGCGTTATTGTCTATCGGAAAGCCACTTTTTCACTTTTTTTCATTTGATTTTCAGTATGTCATTCTTGACTCGAAAATGGTTTTGGCACCGATATATTTTACTGCCAATGGCGTTAAACAAATGTATTATGTGCAACCCAAATATAACAGAGCGAGCGAAAAAACAGTTCCTTCTTAATTAGCAAACATTTGAGAAGAGTAGATGCAAAATCCTTTGGTTACTTGTCTTTGTACTCACCCTCTGTATTATTATCTGAACCTACAGACTGGACTCAATCAGCTCTATCTTAATAAATCTTATTTCTTTATTTCGGTATCTTGGATAGTTTCATTTTAAGCGGCGAGCTTCCAATTAGTTGCAGTTATTTCTTCTCTTTGTACAGAGACCACGCTGTTTGATATTAGTCAGTTACAAAGTTGAATAAGTATACTGTAAGAGAATCGTTAGGCCTACGATCAATCTTTGGTGTATTTTTATTTTATTTTCTTGTGAGTGTTAAGCAGTTTTGCGCCTGTTAGTTCGCGTGACGAACAGATTCTGTCTTCCCTGATGGACCGGAAGAGCTTTTTCCGGATTCGTTCCGACTACGAGATTTTATTAATTTTTTGCGGGAAAAGTACAAAAACAAGAATAGCTTGGAAATCAAAGGGAACCTATGTTGGAAATGGACGATTTTGACGAACAGTTTGCCGATGAACTTGAGGCTTTAAATGAAATTGACGGTAATAAATAATTCATTCATACTAAATTGCAGAATAAATTGGTTAACCTAATATTTGCTTTCAATGATATCCAGAAAAATTATATCCGAAAATCGGTCAATTGGCATTCGGATTATCAAACCTTATTTTTTTTATTATTCTAATATAACTATAGGTACTACCTATTACGGATAAAGCTTGTTTTTTATACCTTAAATACAAAAAAAAATATAACTAACATGTGTTGCACTGTACGGAATTACGGCATTCTGACCAATCAACGATACTGCCCGGGCGATGCAGCCCAGGATTTTCTGATGGTTAGGTCTACAGTAGGCGAGGAATACATGACCCATAGAGACTGTATCAGATATGAAATCAAAACAAGGAATATTTTAAGGCCCATCAAACCAATATTTTTGTGTTTGTTTTTTTTTTCCAAAAGCTACCAGAAAGTATTACGAGAGAGGATAATTGCAAATTTGTAGAACCAAATTGAGGCTTTACTTTGACACCTATTTCACGTGCATTTAAAACAAGGAACTGTGGGTAGCACATTATCTTTGATCTTTTTGAAAGAAAACACTGTCATTTTTAATTGGTAACAAAACTGTAATTAAATCAGCAAGGTTTTTCTACATACGTTTATTTCCAAATTTATCATAAGCAAAAGGAAAACTGCACTGTGCTCATTCTATAGTTTAAGATGTTTTTTGTGAACATTATGTCATTTTGCTGAAAGATTAGTCTAGCTTTTTTTAAATGTGTGTTGTATTGTCTTAACACTGGGCAGTATTGTCCACATTTCTGGGCATAAACTTTCGCCCATCCAGGTCTAAGGTCTGCCGATCTAAGCTGTTGTCTAGGGCATATCCACAATGAGACATATTGTCCATTAACCACTGTACCTAGGTTTTCACATTGTAGATTTTGGAAAATAAAACATGGTTCACATTGTAGATTTTGGAAAATAAAACATGTTAAGTGCAAGACTAATGCAGTTGAGAAAAAACATATGCCATCCAGTGACATGCAAAGATTTGTAATGAGTGCCAGCTATATCAGCAGTGCTGAAACTCACTGTATATCAGTCTTCACGAAAGGTACCGGACCGCCGGTCATGTCCGGCAAAATTTGCTACGGTCCAGCAGTTTTTTGAAGGCATTTTTTTCGGCTTTTATAATACGAAAAATCTTGGTGCAAACAATATTTCCATAACAGGGCTTTTCATCCTTATATAACAGAGGCCTATAAAAGGCTTCTTCCCAATTCAAAAATGTAGTATTTTTTCCCAATTGTGGCAGAGACTCTTCCCAAAATGTCAGGTAAGTCGTCCGAAAATAGTTAAAACTCCTCCGAGAGGTGTTTGAAAATTGAAGTCTGAAAAATAAGGTGCTTAAAAAATTAAATTTTAGTTATACAGTTACTATTCAGTTTTATAAACTAGAACCCATCTTTCAATTAATTTTGTTTTCCCAAAATAAACAATCATCGCGCATAATTTTCACAATTGGAAAGGCCAGGGCCTCTACCTAATTTTCTGATGAAAAGCCCTGCATAATAATTGCACTGCAGCTCTGTTATATCGCAATCCATTTTATCGCGATATTCAATATATCACGCTCGGTCCGTGGATCCCAATTTTTGTACATTTACAATGCGTATGTTTGTTCATTCTTCGTGGGTGGTAAAAAAGACCAAATGATCAAATAAACTTTGGTGACAAATTCACAAAACACACTCTTTTTTCATGTCGTATTACGTCATTACCGGCGAAGGTTGTTCATTACATTTTGTATGCAGGGATTTTATAGGCGATGTACAAGTTCATCAACAGATACAACATCAAATGTATGATAATAAATGAAAGTTTTTTATACAAAAAAGCTTTTGATTTGACATGAAACCCCTTTTTGACGAACAAAAGGTGCGAAAAACACCAAGCTGATACAGTACGGACAGAACTTCGTTCACGAGACAACCCGCAATTTAGCTACAATTAATGAAAGCTGCTAACCATAAAAGACATAGAGCAGGAAACGTCAAAACAGTTTGTTGTTTTGACATTACCTGCTCATCAACATATCAAGCTGGTTAATGACGGCCAACGATGAACTAACATCGCCGAATTTGACCGACCAACAGATCGTCGATCAGTTCAAAGTACCGACACCTTTGGGAATTGACGACTGTGATGTTTGTTTGAACATTATTTTTTGTTTGTACATTATTTTATTTCTTTTTATTTAAATTTATTTCTCAATAAATTATATTAAAAGTTGTTTTAAAACATTTGTCCAGCATGGAACGTACTCCCAGATGTACCCTAGATTTCACGGTGTGTTAATTACGCAACACCGCAATATACATGCATCTGAAAACAAAACAAAAAGAAGTTTGATTGTTTTAGCGTGATTATTTACCTATATCTATATTTATTTACTTAATAGCAGTCTGAATTTCCATTTGTGTGTTATTGTTCCATAACAGACTCAATGTAGTATACTGTAATTTGTGCCTGAAAAGTAAGGCCTACAATATATTTAGAACTGTTATTTTATATTTTGTTGCAGATTGGAATGAATTAACACATTCTAGAGTGTTTGTATTTAATTCAGTTGATCACATTTTTTTTTCATTATAATTTCTCTGTGTGTGTCTGTTAGTGGTTCACATATACTGGAATAGTTTTTATGTATATTATGGTCAGTTTCATTACATTTTTTGTTGACTTGTTGTAAAACAGTTCCACATTTATTGCTTCCTGCGCAATGATTTGGTTTTTTATTAACAATCTTTGAATGCAAATGGTCAGTTATGTGGTCAAATCAACAAATGTTATCTGTGTTTTCTCTGTTTTTGAACGTTTATTATTTGAACCTAACTGAAGTTTTGGGTTTAGACTGTCACTTTATTCATTTAGCAAAGCACATGATATTTTGAAATGTTTAAAGCATATCCTTTGACAGTAAAAAGTATCCTTAATGATTTACACAAAACTTTAAATGCATACTTTTGAAAACAGACTATTTCTTTTTATCTATCAAATATTGAAAATTGAAAAAACTGAAGAAAAAAAAACATGTTACATTTATATTTTTGTTGGAAAACAGGATACTTACTTTTCATTTTATTATAAAAATCTCTAATAACACATGAAAATGACTGTGAGTAACGCTTTTGAAAATTCTCTTGTAAGCAGGTGTTTTTTTCCTTAACAAACTGACGCCGATAGTCGGCGTCTTCCCCGGGAAAAAAATCCTCAACGAAAATTTTTTTCCCCAACGAAAATCACTTTCCCCCTTGTAAAGTGATAATTTTTTAGCAAAACGTAAACAGAAGCTTAATTTATAGTTATTTTTAATCTATTTCATCCAAAATCTACATTATTTTCACGAATTTTTGTTAGAAATTAGGTAGGTATGCAACCTAGTATTATTTGTCGAATGTTACTAAATGTAGATTCGCTACGTCACAGACACTGTATCCTGGTCGTCAACTTAAACATTACTGGTAATGGATTATCGTCTTGTTGGGAATAAAGGCATTCTACCTGCCAGTTTTAAGTGGATTTTACAGTTGAGTACTGTTAGCGAGCGTAACGATTTACTTCTAAAATAGGATCCGTCCGCCGAATTTCTCGATAAAATACATCCCGCGGACTTAAATTTAAACCCCGCCTATTATCTTTCAGGTCACACTGTTTACGATTAGATAGTAAAAAAAGTTTTGCTAAAACAATAAGCTCCGCCCACTTTAAAAATACCAACCAGTTGAGTAAACACATGCGCGCGCCGGTCTAATTATCGCCGAGGAATGTATTCTGACACCGGGCAAAAACACAGACACTTGTTCAGGGGTCCTTTGCTGGCCCTATATGCCTATAGAGCTATATAGGCCTATATATAGGCTTACAGGTCTCTAGATCCAAAAGTGGGCAATTTCAGGAAATAAACGGATGATCTACAGCATGAGATACAACTACAATCACTTAGAACACAAAATATCCCAGTTTTCAAAAAATAACAGTTCATACATAACATAACAATGGAAAGATAACCAGCTAAACAGATCTCGGAAAAATACATCATCCCAGTTGCACATTAATTTCGAAGACAAAATGGTAACTTACCGAACAAATGTTGATTCCCGTTGATACATGTAGATCCTTTAATAATCTTTCCTATGACACTACTAACTATACATAAATTCGTCTATTGGTGGAGAAAATCCAAATTTATTATCAGTGACCTGTAAGCCTATATATAGGCCTATATAGCTCTATAGGCATATAGGGCCAGCAAAGGACCCCTAAACAAGTGTCTGTGGGCAAAAAAAGAATCTGTTGTTTTGATAATTGACAATTAATTGAAGATTAACTGAGTAAATTACTAGTTGTCGTATATTGTCTTCGTCATGCTTTTAAACGGATGCGGCTTGTTTGCACTGTAAGGTAAAACGAACGACGAATATTGCAAAATACGAACAACAGAATACGGCGCCATGTTCTGTCACAAAAATACGAATCGTCAGGTAAAACACACATTCAAAACTGTGCCGGGCAATCATTTTTATCCCAAGAATTTTATATCCCGTATTTTCCAGAGTATTCATTAAAGTCCAAATTTACAATGTGACTTACAACTACAATAACAATTGATTATCGTGACATTTAAAAGTCAAAGTACTGTGTAATTTTATGATCATTTATCATTGTTCGTCGCGTGTTGTATTAGCATGTGCTTATCAGGGGGGGGGGGTCAGTTGAATTGCTCGAACCCTCCTTTTGAGCAGCAATATTTAATTTTCTTGGGAAATTCAGCAATTAAGTTAAATTATCAATAACTACCCAAGCACTGGCCTAAACAAAAGTTTTCTGGAAATCTTGCATCCGAAATGATTTTGATTCAAAACACACAATTAATCAATTTAATGGATACATTTTAAGCAGGCTCCGAAAGTGAGCAAGTATAAATAAACTTATTCTTGTACTGTTTAAGAACAGATAACAAAGAGGCTCTGTATGCTTGGTAATGAAAGCTAAAGTAAAAAAGATAGAAGCATAAACTTGAGTATAAACATTCACTGGTAGCTAATACAAGTAAGAGTGTATAATAAACTGAATTTTCCCCAATTTTGTATTTTTCACGCATTTTTCCCCTTTTGACCAGCGTCAAGTGTCTTCCCCTCTTCCTTAAAAAAACCCCTGGTAAGTAAAAAATATTTTTGTATTGCCAACGCAACGCTAGGTTCTATCATCCAACAGACTAACACGATAGAGCGGATACCGCTTTTCAGAATATGAAATCAATGTTTCGGTGAGCTCCCCTTAAATTGTGACGGGTTATTGGTTTTTAATTTTAAAACAGATGGCGAAGTATAGAGCAGGGCTTTTTCAGCCTGTCTCACGGGGCCGATATTCGGCCCCGTTCCCAATGCAAAATAGTTACCATTTTTCCAATTTCAAGAAAAAAATTCACAATCTCATAAATGTATTCCCCTTTTGAACCGAAACGCCTTTGCCTTTAAAAATTAATAAACGAGAAACTATATAATCGAGACTGTTCAAATATATGCGAATTGTTTGTTTATCGGCGATCTGTGAAAACTACTTTCCATGAAATGTATGTACTGGTGTAAAAACCGGTATTTACCGTACCGCAAGTTGAAGATGGAGCGCAGCGCCTGTGATTCCAGATTTATGGTTAGATTAGGCCTAAAAAAAAATAGTTGTGTTTCTGGTGGCCCGACCGACCCTACTTTTTTACCGCCGACCGTAACTTTTTTTGACTCAGAAAAAAATATTGAAGCATCGTTGTGGTCTCCAGTCGTCATGGATCGATTGGCCGAAGACGACAACGATATTTTGTAACGACAACATTTTGTTTAATTCGACAACGACGTTTTGTTTTATTCGTCTGCGAAAATCACAACCTCCGTAGTAAACAATCATGGCGGTCAGCGTTAGACAAACCTATAAAAAAATATTTATACTTACGAGGGTTGTCCGTAAAGTTCATATACTACTTTATTTTTTACACTAAAGCAATACATACATAAAATAAATTTGGCCAGCAAATACATACATATCTAAGAAACAAATATACAAAAAACTGTCGGGCTGTGATGAACATTAACATAATAACAGTCCTTACATCCAACATATAAACATAATCACGGAGCACTTTTAAACGTCATCAACGTCAAATGAACGTCAGAGTCCATAAAGAAGATGAACATAAACTTCTTTGCAGATTTCGTTTGTTTAGCTTTGAACGGTGTGGGCGAATTCGGTGTTTTCCTTATCATAGAATCCCGTTTTGACTCCGGTTTATGTAGATGAATCCAAGTTTTATCCGTAGTAATAATGTTTGATAGAAACGAATCACCCTCTGGGTCGTATTTCCGTAAGAACTCCAATGACGCGTCTACCAGCTCTTCCATTTCCGTTTTTAAGAGCCGCGGTACCTATCTCGCGCACACTTTAGACATGTTCTTTTGTCATTATTTCATGTACCAAAGTCCGTTTCAAACCAAGAATGTCACTAATTTCCTTTACAGTGCGACGTCTATCTTCGTCAAGAACTGTTCTAACGTGTTCTACGTAATTCGGCTCTGCTATTTTCGGGCGTCCGCTTCGTTTCTTATCTAACACATTTTCATCCCCGCTTCTAAATCTGCTGTGCCACTTTAACACAAGTTGCCTTGAACATTTACCGGTCGTATCTGCTTTTGAAATTAACTTCCACGTCTCAGTTGGTGTCATATTAGCATGAACACTGACACAAACTTGATAACACTCCGTTGCTCCGTCCGTGAAATTGACGTCATTTTTTTCGAAACAAATGTTAAGCACCCCCAATGCGTCTTACGGTCGTTTACAACTTGTTTATTAACGTATGACGTCATAATTTTCACCAAATGTCATACAATGATATCAAATAACGTCGCGTAAGTAAAAACGCGTTAGGCATAAAACTTTCATTTTTATTAACTTTTATTTTGAGTAGCTATGGAATCAAAGTGCTCCGTAAACCGTCGGTCGTGTTACCATGGAAATGGGCGTTTTGCGAATATTATTGTTATCATGTTTATTAATTTAGAGATATGTAGCCAATACATAATTAAGCAAAATACCAAAACAGCTTATTGATATGACTGCTTATGATTGTGTAGCCTTGTCTACGAACTATCCGGACAGTCCTCGTATTGATCTGCCGACGTTTTCATCGAAGAATTACGGAAGCAAATAGATTAAGATTTCGGTTCAAGATGCATACGTGATACGATGAAAATGCAAAATCATTGAACTTTGGCTCAAGGAATTTACGATCTCGGACTTTTTTATGGTGACAAAAAGCACTTATCAAATAATTTATTAAACTCAGCTTTGGTGGTAGTGATAAATCTTTTACCATCATTGAAGGGTTATGAATCAATTTGATTATGTGTTAATTGCAATAATATCATGGAAGTAAATCTGTAGATGACTTTGGTACACTTCCAAATGTGGTGTGCTGTAGACCTAGGTAAGAAAATTACCATACATATAAAACATATTTTTTCAAACACGGGCAAATCTTCAATATCTATGCGTTCAAAAACCTTAAGGTATTATGCATGGTACATGGATTCAATTCTTATTATTTAGAAAATCTAAAATTTATGAAAATAATATGTTAAAATATCTATTATTTGATATAGTAAATAGATCTATAATTTTAATAAAACTGCAATTAAATAAATATTATAAGTTGATGTCACAAAATATAGTCTTAGCAGGCTGATTACACTGTTTGCCCATATGATTTTTTGTGTATCTTTTTCGTATCTGTGGAGTAAAAGGTTAATACAAATAAAGGTTAGTAAAGTTTATTTAGAGTTATTCACATCAGGGCTTTTCAGCGACCATTTTTCCCAATTTCAAGAAAAAAATTCCCAATCTCGTAAATTTATTCCCCTTTTGAACCGAAACGCATTTGCCTTAAAAAATGATAAACGAGAAACTATAATATCGAGACTTTTCAAGCGCAAATCGTTTGTTTATCGGTGATCTGTGAAAATTTTTTTCCGTGAAAAATGTATGTGCTGGTGTAAAAACAGGTATTTACCGTAACGTAAGTTGAAGATGGAGCGCGGCGCAGATGATTTCAGATAACTTATATTACGGTCAAATTATGGTTTGAATATTAACGAAATTATATTTTTATTTCGTTAACGAATGTTTTTTCGCGATATCGTTCGACTGCGTACAAAACCGAAAGGATAAATAAAAAATGGTATGTGCAGTACCGGCTTTTATACTGACCCGCAAAAACTAGTGACGAAAATTTAAAAATGTCGTATAATAGTAAAAACTATGCAAATGGGCTGCGAAAAAAAGATGCCAAGGGTACTCCAAAACTAAACTCTCTGTGGAACAAAACATCAAATGTTTCAAAAGTTCTTTCCCAGTCTATTGGCCATTCTACTGTATAAGTGATACATCTGTAAAGTTGTCAGAACAATTTGTAACATTTCCAGGGACACAAAAGCAAGGCAAATCAAGCTATAATTCAGATAAATTAATGTTGAAATTTCCCAATTTGGTTTGATTTGTTGATACTTTTTTCCCAAATTTTACTATTTACCGCGTAAAAAATTCCCAATTTGGGCAGGGGCCTTTTTCCCAAAAACCCCTGAAAAAGCCCTGCACATACAATTTTGATTTCAGAATCTTGTTCCATCTCGCATTATTAAATGACCATTGTTAATGTTGTATGTTGGTATGAACCACATTTGGAGATAGTGGATTTTTTATTATGTCTGACACTTGAAAAATCTCACAAATGTATTATTTAAAAGCAATGGCCAGCTGAAATTGGTATTTTGTCAGGAACTGTTCAAGCTTAACAGTTTTCTAGTTATGTAAAGACTAAAACAGGTTGACTGAAATAGTTTGGTGTACATTTTGCTATTCCCTCAATAGCGAGAATATACATGCTGTTATATACATGAATAACAATGGAAACAAACTTTCAAGTTTAATTTTTATTTTCAAGTATTTGTGTTCATTACGAACAGTAGAAGAACATAAAAACATGTACATGTACTTACCAGTTATTATTTTGTGCTATTGACATAAAAACAACATGTTAGGAATAACAAGCTTATCACTTTTATCCAATAATAATTAATAAGAAAAAAAAAAAAAGCCTACCTACCGACCCTGTTTTTTTGGGCTACGCCACCAGAAACACAAGTATTTTTTTTTAGGCCTTATTAACAGATTAACAAATTTTTTTTTTATTTCGTAAACAAAAAAATTAATGTTTTTTCGCGATAATCGTTCTACTGCGTACAAAACAGAAAGGATGAATCAAAAATGGTATGTGTAGTACTGGTAGCAACCCAAGATAACTTATAAGCCAACAATCCCACTAGAATATGTGGCAAAACAATGGGTGGTTGTCTTTGACATCGGTTTTTATGCCCCCGCCATGTAATGGCGGAAGGGCATATAGTGTTCACCCTGGCTGTGTGTGTGTCAGTGTGTATGTTCGAAAATCGTGTCCGCTCTGTAACTTTGTTATTTCTTATTGGATTTTAAAATAACTTGGTATGAATGTTTACCATATCAAGGCGGTGTGTGGCGTACAATACCCATGCCTGTAGGTCCAATGTCAAGGTCACTGTTACTAAAAATAGAATTTTCTTGTCCGGGCTGTAACTTCCTTATGAATGGAGGGATTTCAAAATAACTTGGCACAAATGTTCACCATGATAAGGCGGTGTGTCGCGTACAACACCCATGCCTGTAGGTCCAAGGTCAAGGTCACAGTTACTAAAAATAGAATTTTGTTGGAAAAATCTTGTCCGCTCTGTAACTTTGTTATTTCTTATTGGATTTTAAAATAACTTGGTATAAATGTTCACCATATCAAGACGGTGTGTCGCGTACAATACTCATGCCTGTAGGTCCAAGGTCAAGGTCACTGTTACTAAAAATAGAATTTTCTTGTCCGGGCTGAAACTTCCTTATGAATGGAGGGATTTCAAAATAACTTGGCACAAATGTTCACCATGATCAGGCGGTGTGTTGCGTAGAACACCCATGCCTGTAGGTCCAAGGTCAAGGTCACTGTTACTAAAAATAGAATTTTGTTGGAAAAATCTTGTCCGCTCTGTAACTTTGTTATTTCTTATTGGATTTTAAAATAACTTGGTATAAATGTTCACCATATCAAGACGGTGTGTCGCGTACAATACCCATGCCTGTAGGTCCAAGGTCAAGGTCACTGTTACTAAAAATAGAATTTTCTTTTCCGGGCTGAAACTTCCTTATGAATGGAGGGATTTCAAAATAACTTGGCACAAATGTTCACCATGATAAGGCGGTGTGTCGCGTAGAACACCCATGCCTGTAGGTCCAAGGTCAAGGTCACTGTTACTAAAAATAGAATTTTGTTGGAAAAATCTTGTCCGCTCTGTAACTTTGTTATTTCTTATTGGATTTTAAAATAACTTGGTATAAATGTTCACCATATCAAGACAGTGTGTCGCGTACAATACCCATGCCTGTAGGTCCAAGGTCAAGGTTACTGTTACTAAAAATAGAATTTTCTTGTCCGGGCTGAAACTTTCTTATGAATGGAGGGATTTCAAAATTACTTGGCACAAATGTTCACCATGATAAGGGGGTGTGTCCTGTACAACACCCATGCCTAAAGGTCAAAGGTCAAGGTCACTGTTACTTAAAATAGAATTTTGTTATAAAAATCTTGTCTGCCCTGTTACTTTGTTATTTCTTAGTGGATTTTAAAATAACTTGGTATAAATGTTCATTATATCAAGACGATGTGTTGTGTACTATACCCATGCCTGTAATTCCAAGGTCAAGGTCACTGTTACAAAAAATTGAAATTTCTTGTACTGGCTATAACTTCATTATTAACAGAGTGATTTCAAAATAATTTGGCACAAATGTTCACTATGACAAGGCGTTGTGTTTTGTACAATTCCCATGCCTGTAGGTCCAAGGTCAAGGTCACTATTACTAAAACCAAAATTTTCTTGTCTGGGCTGTGAGTTTGTTATTACTAATTGGATTTTAAAATAACTTGGTATAAATGTTCACCATGAAAAGCATGCATAGTGGGGGCATCCGTGTCCTATGGACACATTTCTAGTCTCTAAATAAGTTAAAAATAAGTTTGCAACATCCTATATATTTTAAAAGCATATAAAATTATCTTTCAAATGGTATATAAAATGAAGCATTAAAATCAATCAACAAATAATAACTTTATTTATTAATATTTGTGAAAAAAATCGGCAAATTTCAATTGACCGCATCGGGTCGTAATCGTGGATGCGTACTTTAGAGGGTGGTTGTCTTTTAGCATGGGCGGGAAATGCCTTTTAAGCTCACCTGAGTCATAGGCTCATGGTGAGCTATTGTGACCCATCTTTGTCCGGCGTCCGTCAAAAATTTCCTTTAAACAACATCTCCTCTGAAACCACTTGATGGGTTTTAACCAAATTTGTCCTAAGGCATCCTGACACTGATCTCTACAAAAGTTGTTCAAATCATGACCACAGGGTCAAGGTCAAGGTCACTGCTGCTAAAAATAGAAATTCAGTCTTTGCTCAATTACTTGAGTTTGCTTAGGGTTATTGACTCCAAACTTGGTGTATGGGTAGCTTATATCAAAAGGCAGCTTGGGGTTGCTACCCAGGTGTCTGTGATCAAGGTCAAGGTCACTGTTGCTAAAAATAGAAATTCAGTCTTTGCTCAATTACTTGAGTTTGCTTAGGCCTATTGACTCCAAACTTGGTGTATGGGTAGCTTATATCAAAAGGCAGCTTGGGGTTGCTACCCAGGTGTCTGAGATCAAGGTCAAGGTCACTGTTGCTAAAAATAGAAATTCAGTCTTTGCTCAATTACTTGAGTTTGCTTAGGCCTATTGACTCCAAATTTGGTGTATGGGTAGCTGATATCAAAAGGCAGCTTGGGGTTGCTACCCAGGTGTCTGTGATCAAGGTCAAGGTAACTGTTGCTAAAAATAGAAATTCAGTCTTTGCTCAATTACTTGAGATTGCTTAGGCCTAATGACTCCAAACTTGGTGTATGGGTAGCTTATATCAAAAGGCAGCTTGGGGTTGCTACCGAGGTGTCTGTGATCAAGGTCAAGGTCACTGTTGCTAAAAAAAGAATTCAGTCTTTGCTCAATTACTTGAGTTTGCTTAGGCCTATTGACTCCAAACTTGGTTTATGGGTAGCTTATATCAAAAGGCAGCTTGGGGTTGCTACCCAGATGTCTGTGATCAAGGTCAAGGCCACTGTTGCTAAAAATAGAAATTCAGTTTCTGCTTAATAACTTGAGTTTGCTTTTGGCATATTGACTCCAAACTTGATGTATGGGTAGCTTATATCAAAAGGTAGCTTGGGATTGCTACCCAGGTGTCTGTGATTAAGGTCAAGGTCACTGTTACTAAAAATAGAAATTCAGTTTCTACTTAATTACTTGAGATTGCTTTGGCCTATTGACTCCAAACTTGGTATATGGATAGCTTATATCTAGAGGCAGCTTGGGGTTGCTACCCAGGTGTCTGTGATTAAGGTCAAGGTCACTGTTACTAAAAATAGAAATTCAGTTTCTACTTAATTACTTGAGATTGCTTTGGCCTATCGACTCCAAACTTGGTATATGGATAGCTTAAATTAAGAGGCAACTTGGGAAAGCTACCAACATGTCTGTGATCAAGGTCAAGGTCACTGTTGCTAAAATAAGAAATTCAGTTTCCACTTCATAACTTGAGCTTGCTTTGGTTTTTTGACACTCACACTTGGTGTATGGGTAGCTTATATCAAGAGGCAGCTTGGGATTGCTACCCAGGTGTCTCTGATCAAGGTTAAGGTCACTGTTGCTAAAAATAGAAATTCAGTTTTCGCTTAATAACTTGAGTTTGCTTTGGCATATTGACTCCAAACTTGGTATATGGGTAGCTTATAACAAGAGACAAATTGGGATTGCTACCCACATGTCTGTGATCAAGGTCAAGGTCACTGTTCCTAAAAATAAAAATTCAGTTTCTGGTTAATAACTTGAGTTTCATACTCAGGTGAGCGATTCAGGGCCATCATGGCCCTCTTGTTATAAATATTAACGAGATCATGTGATCAAATAAAAAGTACCGGCTTTTATACTGACTCGCGAAAACTAGTAACGAAAATTTAAAAATGTATAATAGTAAAACTATGCAAAAAGGTCGCGAAAAAAGATGCCAAGGGTACTCCAAAACTAAACTCTCTGTGGAACAAACCATCAAATGTTTCAAAAGTTCTCTCCCAGTCAGTTGAAATTTGCCAAGTTTCTGAGGATCAGATGATGGCCATTACACATAAACTGTATAAGTGATACATCTGTAAAGCTGTCAGAACAAACTCTAGAAGAGATTTTTAACACTTCCAGAAACACTAAAGCAAGGCAAATCAAGCTATAATGCAGATAAATGAATGTTGAAATTTCCCAATTTGGTTTGATTTGACAATACTTTTTTCCCAAATTTGACTATTTACCGCGTCAAAAATTCCCAATTTGGGCAGGGGCCTTTTCCCCCAAAACCCCTGAAAAAGCCCTGTAGAGAATTTAGAGAACCAGTCTAGATAAATAGAAAAACAACAACAACAATGGCGGCCGCCTTTACGGGTACATCAAACAAATGTTGATGGACTATAGATGAAGTCATCAGAAATCTGTTTGAGATGTATTTGATTTTGTTATTTTAAACAAGTATGCATTGTCTATAGGGGGGAAAAGCCTTCGGGCTTTCCCTGTATCAATAATATTAATAATGTTGAAATTGAGCTCGTCTAGAGCTTTCAATATAGTTAAGAGCTTAAGACAGCTCTCCCAGGTTGCGACTGACCACAGTGCTATCCCCAAATGCATAGTCAGGTTACTGGTATCCTTTATATTTACCGGAGAATCAATTTACCAGACAAAATTTATATCTGACGAATAAACACTCTAATTTTGATCAGATTCGGAAACAAATATGTCAGAATCATGTAAACACCTTTTGCTTCCATATTAAGGTTATATCAAGGAGACAAAATGTGTTGGGTGTGTGAAATCATAAGTTCATTAATGTTCATTTCTTATATGATTTGTAAAGTTCTGGTCGCTTGGCATATCATTTATTGAGCATACAAATGTTAAATGTCATGCAAAAACAAAATAAACGTGAAATTGGTAGTAATTTCTTACCTTGAAAACAGACTTTCTGTGGGAGTCCACACTTCCTATACTTCCACTATTGTCAACAATTACTGATACACAAAGACAGTCCATAACAAGGACCACAATGTCTTCGAATCTTGTTCACTAAGCCATAGCAGAAATGTACAAAAACAACATTCTCAAAGTGACTTCACACTAAAATTTGGCATCCATTTTTGTTTACTTATTTCTCAAAATGCAAGGTATGGTGTATAATATAGGACATAACTTTCAATGTTATTATTGAATTATCTGTCTTTTGAAGTGAAGGTTGATACTACTGTCATCGTTTGAATATAAGCCGCACTTTTTTTCCAGGATTCGGCGAAAAAAAGTTAGGGGTGCGGCTTATACATAGGTTTAGGTTCCCAAGACTTTTTTCCTTGCCTTCAAAACACCGATCTTTTTACCGCGGCGAAATTGTCAAGCGCACCGGTATACGGACGCTGAACGAGATATTTGTCACGTCTACGCGTTTTTTTCGAAAATATTTTTTGATAGGTAAAACAATGTACTAAATAATAAACTATAATTGAAATCTTTTACTCTTCTTTTTATTTTGAATACCGGTAATTACAATTAAAATAATCGTCAGTTTGCAACTTGTCATGATCTCCAATCCGGGGACGTTTCAATGCAACGAGGTAATCATGTGCGAACGAAAATAATTATGATTGCCACAGGCAAACAACTGCTTAGAAATGCTGTCACAAACTTTACTGCAAATACAATTACTGGTACGTAAAAATAATCAGCAACATTTACGAACGACAAAGTAAACTAATTATTATTTACCGAACGCTAACATATTCCAACATTTAAAATATATCCTAATCTTTAATTTATCGCTGTAATCACATTTCAGTAACTATTGCATCACACAAGCTTAAAATGACATGCGCACACTACCAGGTAGATCAAACGTTTTTATAGCAAAGCCGAAATAAACACGGATGGTTGTTTCGAGCCGACAACGTCTTTTGAAGTTGCGTTTGATGTTCTGCGGTATCGATTTTTTTGCCTCCATACGAAATAAACAGCATGGTCGTGTTTTTGTAAGGGATACATGCGGTTTTTATAAGTTAACAGCTGTTTTTCAAATTATGTGGATTATAAATGTAATAATTAAAGATAAATGGAAATAAAATGCGGATTTCGTAAGAACCGATATCATCATCAAGGTAATTATTTTAACTTATTTAGATCATGCAAACTGGCTTTTACCAGTGTTTTACGTATTTTATGGAACAAGTGGGGTCCACGAGTCGATCACGTTTTATTTTATTATGCGTATATCAGATTGATTACTTCAAGTAAAACGTGCATCGGTAAAATCACAGTGACCGTAATGTGTGAAAAACTGTGAAAGCCAGATGACATGTTTAAGATTCCCTTGGAAAAATCAGTGTCACCCTTTATTGGCAGCTTGGTCTCACCTGCCTTAGAGGGTATGTCACTTTACTAAGGTGTGAAAACTGAAAGCATATTGCTATGTTTGAGATTCTTATGGAATGTTTGACAAGATATTGAGATGACACGGTCGACTCGAATTTTATTTAAAACTCCCACATTTTGGTCAAATGTCATTCCCGCCAATTTTCTCGAATATTACTCTTCAGTTAAAATGACTATACCTTCAAATTGTCAAACATAATAATTATCATGGGTCAAACGCCTATCTACTACACTGAAAAAGTATAGCTGGCTGTTGTTGCCTACGCTGAGGCACATGGGAACCGGCGATTCAAAATGGCGACCGATCTGAAAAAGAGACCGAGGCTTATACATAGAGTTAGGCTTTTTCAACCCATTTCCATCGGGGTTTTGGGGGGTGCGGCTTATATACGAGTGCGGCTTATATTTAGACGATGACGGTACTTATCTGTTAACAAATGAAGTTTTCATGACTAATGACAGGTATTCAATAATTAGGAGTGTTTTGAAATGAGTCAAAAGGTAAATAATAACATAAGTATAAATAAACAAGTATAATGTTATCATCTATCCATATTGTTTATTCGTATAAAAGTATGCAAGAATTTTTTTCATATATATATTCTTAGACACACGTAATTGTCTTATGTCGCATAAAAGTGTTGTCTTTTCTTTATTTAGTATCTCACCTTTATTAAAATTGCAGTTATATTATAGTTTGAAGTACATGTATTCCATAAAATTCTGACAAACTGAACTGTTTCAAAATATTGTGAATTTTGAAACGGCACTGTCAGTTGTTCAGCCTTACGTCAGTAAACTGTGTTTATAATTTCACAAATTGTGCAAAACCTTTTCAAGCAAACACATGATTTCCTTGACTAAACATAACGCTATCAACTTTTGGGCACTGATTGTACATAAATAACACTTCTTGTCTATCTCGAAACCAGATGTTTATTGTCATTTCCTTCATAGTTTTATATAGTGATGTAACGATTATCGATTAAAATCCCTTAATCGTCTATGAATGCCTTTTCGATTTGATAATCGATGTCATTCCCTCAAGTCATAAATTTTGTTGACCATGTAGGTATTTTTTTCCATTTACAACCTGTTTTGAAGGTTGCAGGGATTCAAATAGGTGCAGATTTTTGCATTTTGATGCACACAAATTTGATTTGTTCCACTTTTGACTGGATATATTTTTTGCAAAGCATTGTTCTTTCATCATATTTTCATTCAATGTTTAGTACATGAAAAAAAATAATTGAAAGGTGTTATATTTTATCTTTAAAACTCCAAATTTTATGTTAAAAGTGGCAGCAAGCACACAACAGTAAGGGGTAATTTTGTAAGCTACTACCATTTTGTGAATGATACACTAAGCTGTTTCATAAATTGGTTCTTATCAATGAAATCACATTGGAAGTGGCAAATGATTCCAGCCAATGATTGTTCATGATTTGCAACTAATATCCCAATACTATGATTGTGTCTGAAATTGTTAGTAAATAAAGGTTAAAGTTAAAGGGTGTAGTTGTCTCTTGAATAGTGATTATTTAAAATACTTTACTACCAAATGGGATTACATCTGTATGTGATGCTATCATAATTTACAAATGCATTAACAATTGAACATGTTCAGTCATCAATCCAAGAGCATGTTGATGCACTTTCATACTGAATTCTATTAGAATTCTGCTACAACTTTGAAACAAAACTAGCATGGAAATTTTACCAGCAGAATTTAAAGTACTTAGTTTATGTATTTTGTTCTTGATTTCTCGCAGAAAAAAGCACTGTATTATTTTGCTCATACTTTTCAATGCCTTTGAAATTGCAGCTTGCTGCCTAAGGTCACAGTGTATTTGTAGTCCTTTCATAATTAGTTTTTGAGAAAACTAACCCCAAAAATAGGGCAAAGCATTCATGTCACACAACATAGCACCCAGACTAACCTTCTGTAGATTTTCAAGTTAACATTATAGCTGTACAAGAATGTAGGTTCTGTTATTTAAATAATGACTGTATAGTGTTTAATTGAATTGATTCTCTCAATTGTCTTATTTACATTTAAAGTAGCTAGTTTATAGAACATAATTAAACATTAAAGGTGCATAGCAAAACACAGGCATTAACCTTCAAAGCCTTTGTCAAAATTTTCGATTATTTTCCCGATTTAAATCGATTTCTTCTAGGAATTTCGATTCTATAATCGATTATGATATTTGTCCGATTCTACAACACTAGTTTTATATCTGTTGACTTCGGTAGGTCTCTGTTCATCGCTTGCACATTTTCAGAGAACATACGAAAGTAATGGTCGTCAAGCAGTGTTTTGACATCAGAATTTAAAATTGTTTCATGAATGTCACATCACATGTTGGTACCACAACGTAGGAAAGTTTCATAAGAGTAGCCTTACAAACAACGCAATGTCATTTTCCATATAAAATTCACTGGAATTCTTTACTAAGTCATCCAGTTTACGTTGAGCGATGTTGCCATAGAGGCAGTTTTTTTTTTAATGAAAATATGAATAGCAATAATATTTGTAAAATAAATGCAATACAGCCAAATCAGCAAAATCAGAAAGTTTCTTTGCATTTGTACCATTTAAAAAAACAAACTGTAGCACTTTCTGCAAACTTTTTGAACACTTTATATCTTATCTCTTTCCGACTATAGTAAAATCGATTAGGTTTATTTAGACTGAAAAATACTAACATGTATTATAATTGATGATAAATTCCAATTCTAATACTATGTAGAGAACTGTATCCTGTAATAAATAAATGTTCCATATTATGGTCACAAGTAAAACAGGTACGTAGAAGATGGGTTTAAAACATTGGTGAGAAGTATTTTTTACAATGCGTAAGACTGTGTACAGAATTTACCTATTAAGAAGTTATTATTAGCCTTCCAACATTTCTTAAACACTTTTTATACAAGTAGAAAATACATTTCATTTAGTTATTATTATTTGGAATGTTAACAGAAATCTCATAAGTAATGTCCTATATTGTACACCATACCTTCAATTACCTTGCATTATGGGAAGTCCTACTTTATAAATTTGTAAACAAATATGGCCTAAGAACACAGTTTTTTCCCTATATGTTTCATATAAGCATTTGTGAACAGAACATTTTTATAAACATTCTGAATAGAAAAATCTCACCTGAACTTTGAAGAAAGGGTACCTTGACCGGCTTCCTTGCGCAATAATTCCAAAAGTGTGTCGGCTGGTTTGACAGGTAAACAATTTCGGAAGTAAACAGGCCAAAATAACCCCTGTTCAAAGGCTGATTTACAACAATCTATCATTAAAATTCACTAAAAATTGACATTTACTGCCTGCTTCAGACCTACTCTGTACAAAACTGCCATTTAATCAGTACTCTTCATTCAATTTTCAATCAGTATTCATCCTCAAAAAGAGGACTCTTTTACTGTGTAAGTACTTCCTTATTGTGGGTAACCAAAGGGCGGGTAACCAAAGGGCGGGTAACCAAAGGGCTAAAAACTGTGTTCTCGTTCCATATGGATGTAAAATTATATGTACAGTCACTTGGAGAGTGCTTTTTTTGTGCATTTCTACTGCTCTTTAATGAATTATCTTCTAAGACATTGTTGACCTTGTTATGGACTGTCTTCCTGTGGCAGTAATTGTTTACAAAAGTGGAAGAATAGGAAGTTTGGACTCCCATAGAAAGTCAGTTTTCAAGGTAAGAAATTGCTACATATTTCTCTTATATTTTGAATTTTGCATGACATTTTACATTCATGTGCTTTATAAATGATACTTCAAGCTAAAAAAAGGTTTGAAGTCAGAAAAACAAATTTAATTTCATAAAATAAGGATCACTGCGGGATACCGTATCCCGGATATTGCTCGATTTAATGAGGAGTTTCATCACATTTCGCGACTTTGACCGGGAACACAGGTAAGTTCAACGACGATATCTAGTCATTTTCAGTTTGTTTGATATAATTTTTCGCAAAAAACAAGTACTTTGATAATTTTCCTAGTCCCTGAAAACCCAAAAATGTTGAATGTAGGTTAAAAATGTAATCAAGAGGTTAAATTCGGCTCTTTGCTCAAATAATAAATCAGCTCAGATCTTTTGAATTTGTTATTTTTGTGCATACACTTTGTTAAAAGAAAAATTTGAATCGATGGAAATGTTATAACGGTAATGGAATTGATGTTGTAAATGTTCAAGCAACAACGAATCACACATGACAGCACAATTGGAGAATAAATACACATGTCAGTGTACCGAGTATTGCATTGGAGTTTCTTGCCGGTGTAACGAGTATTGCTTTTAAGTGTAACGAGTATTGGTTATTAATATTGAGAAAATGCGAGGAGTAATCGCAGACAGATTGCCACATTCAATCTAAAATATTTCTTATTGTGTATACTTACTGACACTATGTGTGCAAAATGAGCCGAGTTCTGAATTACTTTATCTGAAATGATATATGATCTGATTATCTGATCTTTGTGAATAATCCTTAGGGAGTGAGATTTTCAATATTGCTCAAGAATAAACTCAGTCAAACCAAGTCTGCAATTTTCTCTGTTTACAATGTTACCAATGCTTTCGCAAGATCAACCTATTTCAGAATTTATTGATAATTAATGATACCTAAATATTTTATAGATGGATCTGCCTGATAGCAGTTTTGATGTTGGCGGTGAAGACACAGATGTCTTTCTAGCCACCAAATTAAACCAAACCAAAGATGAAAACAGCCTCCCAACTGTGTTCGAGTGTGACATTTGCAGGTACACGACCTACAAGAAATACAATTTAGACAGACATTTAAAAAATGTCCACCAAAAATCATTTGGCCTGCCAAATGATTCCAGTACACCTGAGCCGAAATCTAAAAAAAGCACGTGTGTGACAAGTGCGGAAAAGTGTATACATCAGCGTTTGGTTTAAAGTTGCACACCAAAGATTAACATTTTCACATATACAAACACAAATGAGCTGTTTGCAACAAGGGTTTCAATCAGTCAATCCAGTTTAAGCACCATCGTGCGCAACATTTAGAATTTGCAATCTTGAAATGTGACAAATGTGGAAAATCCCTGAAAAGTCACAGCTTATTAAAGAGGCACCAAGTGCTTGCTTGCGAGAAAAGTCATGGACGTAAAGGAGACGCTTTCTCATGTGATGAATGCTTTAAAGAATTTGCAAGCAAAGGCAGACTTAAAAGCCATCAAAGGGGCATGCATGGTCCAGAGAGATACATGTGCGTATTTGTTTCTTAATTCCCTTGTTAAACAACAGTCCACACTTGTCACCTCAAGGAGACTTTTAACAAGATACCGCTTAACTCGAATTTGATTCGAATGTAATTTTGTTTGGGGTTCTTTTTGCATGCAGTTCGTCAAAACTGTTGAAAGGCCTACTTAAAAAACTTTTGATTTCAAACCTTCCACATATGATTCACATCTTGAAGAAACCGCCTTATTGTAGTCTCAATAAATGGGAATCTTCATTCAATTAGTCTAACAAATATATGTACATGAAAATCATGTCAAGATCCATATTTATTTAAAACAAAAAGAGTAGTCAAAACAATTGTTTTCCATCAATATCATTTTCTTTTTGTGATTGTGAGAAAAGAAGGTACATAATCATTGTCATTGTGATAACTAAAATTTACTTTCATTCTTTTAATTTCTCATCTTTTTTTCTTTTTTAAATTGTTTAAATAAAATATTGTTAAACTAAACACGATTGTGTTAGTTGTTAAAGTACAGACATTTGGTTTCAGCAGATCTATAAGCTTGTCTATCTGCAATGGAAGAAACCTAAAGTACTGCACTAGACTTGTTTACGTCACTTCCGTTGCGTCCACCTTCAAAAATACCATCAAATCAATTTTCTGACAGACGAAAGATTGTGTTCAAGACAAACGCATATAAGGAGTATTATCCATTCTTTATATATCAGAGCCGTCCGGTCAGTTCAATAGGCAGAGAGTTGGACTGTGAATAGGGCGACCCGGGTTCGATTCCTCGATAGCGAAGTTCTCTTTTGTTGTGATTGATCATGATACCCTTTCTACGGTCATTCGCAATGTACCTCTGTTCTGGCATGTTCAGAAGTTTTCAGTTCCTTCCAAAAGTGAAGTCATCTAGTTCTGGTTAACTGCTCGACGGCATGCCCTTGAACAATGCAGTTGCTGAACTGTGTTCTAAATCATAGTGGCTTAGCACCGTAATCCGAAGGTTAAAATAATAACATTTGCATTTATTTGTTTTATTTATCAATTTAATGGTATAATTACTAACTGAAACTTACATACGGACCTATTTTTTCAAGAAATTGAAAAAAAATAAAATCGAAATCGACGATTTTTTTTCATTAATAATTTCCGGCCCTATGGAAACGAGTCGAAAACTATCGAAACAAATCCCATTTTGCTTGTTTTTGTATAAATAGGCCGCGTTTTAAACGCGCCCTCGAAATAGGTAGACGGATTTTATGTCTCAGAGATACTCCACGAAATCGGGTATCGGCTATAAGAATATATCGTCAAATGGGGTACGATTTTCAAACACAAAACCATTTCCTATACAAGCAATGTAAATTTTATCTATCATTTGTATCGGACAAGAGAATATATCGCCAAATCGAATAGAAAATTTGCAAATTGTCTTGCCAAAACTTTCATCGCCTGTTTACAGGAAGGACACCGGATGAACCGTTTATCGTCCGTATCAAAGCTTATGTCACATTTAATATTTGTCTATTGTCAGATGATAATCCAATTAAATTTTCTCGGCAGCGATGAACAAGAACAGTGAAGCCTCCGGGCAAACAAACTGTAACCTGTCATAATTTTTAAACAGATTACTCAATCAGGCATTACAAAAAACACAGCAACCTAGGCCTATCGAGACGTAATTGGTACATGTACTTACAATAATCCACGTTCAAGTTCCATTGTCTCTTTTTAATTATCACATAATCCGCACAATTCAAAAACAAACAAAAAATAATTTTCTCAAACATGTTTTACAATCACTCATAGATTTATGTACATTTCTTTGATCCGCCTTCCATGTTAATTTCATACGGAGACAGAATTTGATTGACAGTCAGTATTGAGTTAAACGTTGATACCAACTGTCTTTGAAATGCAACTTAAAAGGGAATTGTCGGCTCGTATCAAGACTGTGTTGTTTTATCGGCACTGCTTTGAAATCGTTTGATCTACAAGAAGTGTGTACGTGACATTCGACATTTTTAGCTGGGTAAAATTGGTTGATGATGCAATAATTCTGAAATATGATACTTGAGATAAAATTGGGACGTAATTTATTTTGGAATATGTTCGCATTGGTTAGTGTTTTAATACTTATTTTACATTCACGTTGTAAATGTCGCGGTGTCATAATTTAATTTGAAACTTTTATTTTGTAGCAGAGCGTGACAGAAGGGTCTGTTAATCCATTAATAAAAATATAAATAATGCATATTTGTTACGAGTATTGCCCAGAACACGATCTATCTGACCTCCCTTGTCAACAAATATAATTTATTTATGCAGATTCAATGATAATCATTACCAGACTTTCAGTTTTGTTTCTGTAGAATTAAATTGTTTTGACTGTTATATAGTAGTTAATGCTGTCAGACTAATATTAAGACTAGATGTGGAAATTTTTTTTTTTTTTTTTTTTTCGACCGCCTTACGGACACTTTGACCAAAAATTTTTGTAAACCATAAAATAAAAAAGGAGTGGCCTAAGTAGACTTATTCTTCCGAGTAGTTGAGAACTTTGAAGAACATCAATAACACTGGTGCATTTCGGGTGACGGCGGATGAAATGGTGATTATTTATCACCATATACTGAGTATATACCAATGCACATATTTCACAAAGAAGTCACAGCAAAGCATTTTAATGAGTAATAAATAATGTCACATAATCTTTAAATATTAATATCAATTCCTAAGTGTTTATGTGGCAAGATCTTGCTCTCGTCACATTTATGGTGCTGGCGAACTCCGGACACACCTCTGGCAGCTTCGTTCGGTCCCTTTATCTCTACCAGTCGTGGTCTTGCTTTTTGTTTGCTCTGTGAAATTGCATCGAAAGAATGGTCCCTAAGTACATAATTAATAAAATTGGTTAACATTCGTGAACAATAAGAATTTTGATATAAGAATCTCACAATGGTCAATCATGCAAGTACGATACTGATAGTGGAAAAGTACGATACTGATAATACGACAAATCGAAACCGATTACGCGACAATACGATACTGATAGCGCAACAGTACGATACCGATAACGCAATAGTTCGAAACCGGTAACACGACTGTACGAAACCGATAACACGACAGTAAAATATCGATAACCCGACTGTACGATACCGATAACGCGACAATTCCATACCGATAACAGACTGTACGATACCGATATCACGAATGTACGTTACCGTTAAAGCGACAATTCCAAACTGATAACACGATGGTACGATACCGAAAACACGACTGTACGATACCGATAGCGTGACTATACGATTCCAATAACGCGACAGCTAGACAATGAAAATGCGGACTCAAGATTACACCACAACAGAAACGCGATATTACGATAGTACGATTATGAAGGCGACAGTACGATAATGGAAAATACGCTATTTTACTTTTGTATAACATTATCAGCATTGTAACGCGTTTTACAGTGATTTCGTTATCTATGTTAATAATTGTCTATTTCGTGATACCGTTATTTCGCATTTCATTATCGAGTATCGTCTTTCAGATCAATACATTCAAAGTTATGATCCTTTGAGAATAAAACAAACTTCATATACTTATGGCAAAAGATCCATAGAAATCAAATAACGAACTAATATATCGGGGAATAAAAAGCTTAAGGTGGTATCATTTGTCACAAAATACTGATAAAGTTGGGGGGAGTGTGGTTTCCTATATTCATAATTTAATAATTAAAAATATTCTTATTACTTCAGATATCATTTATAGGGCATATAAATGTTACAGGTTATTCAGGAATGATAAAAAAAATAGAAATATGAAACAATTTCTCTCACTAAGTGTAGCCTTATTGCCGGGAGTCCAAACTTCCAGATTATCCACTATAGTATTAAACTACGGGAAAAGGAAGGTTGTCTATATCAAGGGTAACAACGTCTGAGAATTTAGTTCAATAAACTTTACTAGAACAATAGCAAAACATGTTTCTCCCAGTGACTACAAAAGGAAAATTTGAAATTCATGTTTGCATTGTTTATAACTATTGTTCTAGTAAGGTTTATTGATTTACAAAAATTGACATCCTCGAGAAGCCATCTTCTAAATTCCATCTGGCGACGGAATCTCTCATTAACACTTAGTCCAGGATCATCTTCGGCCTCATAAAATTCCCGAACTAATTTGCAAAAGTGTGCTTCCCTTTGATAGTGGCTGCGCATAGCATTTTCGACTTCCTCAGAAAAGGTTGCACGCGCTATAGAGTCACTTTGTTTGTCGACCAAGTCTTCAACGTGTGGAACTTTCAGTTTTGTTGTGTTTGACTTTGCAACGTCGATCCAAGCCTGTTTATTTATACCTCTTTCGTGCAATCCATCTTTACAAACTTTATTCGACAATTTGTTATAAGATGATGGACATCAAGAAAAGAGAAAATGTAAGATAATGTTCCAGAATTATACTCAGGAAGAGAAAACCACGACACTTTATCCGTTCCAACTTCTGTTACCGTGGTGAAGGGGCCATTTATGCGCCACTGGTAAACTTCATCTACCATTTCATATTCGGCAACGACTGCGTTCAAAATTGACTTCGGCATTTTATTTATGACTCGTTTGCATAGTGTGGCAAGCTTCTGTGGATTGCGACGCCGTTTTTTCTTCGTAGTTCTTGACTGATGAATAGAACTTTGGCATAATACTGTTCGAATGAAGTCACTTAATTTAGTCTTATTCCAAGATTTGCAAAAATGCAAATTTGCTTTTAACAAACTCTTTACCACTGCATTTAGACAAATAATCATTTCATTCCTTGTCATTGCTTCCATTGTTTTGTCACTATTTTCAAGAATTCTTTCAAAGTCTTCAAAAGTTATAGTTTTCCATTTTGCTTTCACCTTTTCATTAACTCGAAGACTGTTCAACATAGTTGCGATATCATTTTTATCCAAGACTGCATTGTGAAAGTCTTCAGTTTTGTAATCTATCTCCATTTTCTCTATCCTATCAGATAGATCCTAACTTGTACTTAACTTTGACCGTTCGTCGCTTTCATTCAATTCATTTATGAATGTTTCTGCCAGATTGATAGTATTTTGGTTGAACAGATATTTTCGGTCTGTCTGATTTAAGTCAATAGTTCCGTTTACCTCTTGAAATAGTTCCATGTCCTCGTCTTCCAGAGTCTCTAATGCTTTGTCTGGGACCATTGACAATATTTCTGCCACACTGTTTTCCTGATCATCGATGTTTGTATCCATTTCTTTCCTTGCTTTCTGTTCGGTACCCATTTCTTGTAAGAATTTTATATGTACTGATGGTTGGAACATTTTTACATTATGCTTCAAGTACACTTGTACCACCTTCCGTTCATTATCATAGCTATGGTTTATCTTATTTTCCAAGTCACCAGCTTCATCTGATTTCACAACTGCCGTTGCAAAGATTGATTTTAGCATTTCAGATTTCCTTCTTCCCTTTACCTTAATATATACCTGCTTTTGAAGTTCTATCAAGGTTAAAGGTGTACCATCCTTCGATCTGTTTGCTAGAACAGCCCACTGTCCATCATACGACACAACCGGTGTGTATAATCCTCTAATGAACAACTCGTGTAAAACGTTTTCGATCATGCTTCTCATGATTGTGGCTTTCATGCTGTATCCCTTGAATGCATATGCAATTGGAAATGAACTTGGAATTTCAGGTTTATGAATTCTATCGAGATCCGCTAGCACGAATACAAGTACCTCGCTTGCTTTTCTAGAACATAGCTCATCGTTTGCTTTCACTGCATCCTTACCACGAATTAAAGCTTTCTGAACTTCTGACATCATTATAATTTCATCAGTTTCGATGTCAGTCGTATGATATATCATTCCTGTTAGCCCATCCGGATGAACACGAGGTACTGCTGTTTTAGATTTCACCTCAGCAATTAATCTCACATTTGATTTGCGGAAAGTTTCAATGCTTTCTTTTATCCTTCGCAGATTATTATTCAGTTTCTTAGGATTATTTTCAGGGTCAAGACTATTAACTTCGGCATAAATATCATTCCAAGTGTCCTTTCGAAATCCACAATGTGCACAGCTGTTGATTCCTGACTGTATGATACAAAATATAGCTGTTCTACGTTAAGGCAGCGCTTTTCACTGAGCACCTGTGGTACATAGTAATGTGGTAAATCGTACTGTATTGGAGTTTTGTATAATTTCCCATGAAATGGACATTTGATTTCCACTCCTGCAATTACTCTTGACTCTCTCCTTATGCTACCATCGTGACTTATGACAATGCATGGCTGTCCATTGTTTTTAAGAACGTAACATTCTTCTTCATGTAACAAAGCGCCAGGTTCGAATGCCGGGATAAAGGTTGACACCATCGTAGCAACAGCATTCAATTCATTCTTAGACCCGTAGTTAAATTTACTTTGACACTGACTCTGCTTCCTTCCTTCCAGATTTAATATCGAGGTGTAACCTTTGTGCCTTGAGACCATCTAAACCTATTGCTTTATTTATAGTACTTCCGGTGAAGAGACACGATTTACGGAGTTTATGCCATGCCTCTGATCGTTGCTTTATAAGTGGGGTATCGATGGTTTGGTCACTTCCACAGCCGAGGCTAACAAAATTCGCTTGTTTTGCAAGTTCAACATTGTTTTCAGATGAGTATGATTTTACGTTACTTGAAGCTGCTGCAGCTGCATATTTGCAAAGCTTGTCATTTGTGTTTAACATGTCCTCAATGCAATTTTCAATCTGGTACACACTTGTTCGTAGACTACTTATAACAATTGCAAACTTACTGAATCACCGTCAACTTGGTCCTGTAACTTTGACAGAGCTATATTTTTATTCACTTTCAACCGCCTCAAGTCTTTAATTCTTTTACTAAGAAGCTGTACAGATTTCACACAGCTCTCACTAACATTGCAGGTGGCATCACTTAAATATAAGTGACCGATTTCTATTTGCCTTTCTATTTGTCTTAGATATACATTAAACAAATTTATTTCGTTTTCTGTCCGTTCCCTTTTCTCTTGCAGTGTTGGCGGATCTTCAAGCCCCCATAAATCTACCTCACCTTTTGAACATGGGTTGATTTTTTTTCCATCTACACATATCTTATATGTTAATAACTGGTCTGGATCGCTTGTAGATACATCATCGATCATGTCTGTTATGATTCCAGGAGTCTCGGTAGAAACCATTTTCATATCTTCTCGAAGAAGTTTTCGATGAGGAACAATAAAATTCACTTTTGCATCTTTTGCTTGCAGATTACCAGAAGAACTGTCTGATTTTAGCATTTGACCGAGATTTTTTGGTCCACCCATAAATCGCAGGAAACGTCCATGAAATAATTTAAAACCTGTTTTCCAGAACAATTTACATTCGTCACTATATCGCATTTCTGAAGTTGTATTGTCTAATGAAAACCACCTCACAACGTCTAAAAATAGTAAAAATGCTATGTTGCTCAATGGAATCTTTTTCTCACTTATCAACTTACTGAAAGTCATGAAATCTTCATATCTACCGCATTCCTTTAAATTTTGAATTACGTCCGGCAAGATGCTAACAAGTTCCTCATATTCGGAATCATCATCAACACATTCATCAGTATTTTTATTTTCAATCAGCTCAAAATATCGATTACCGACTGTCATATCG
This sequence comes from Corbicula japonica, assembly GCA_038501625.1. NCBI lineage: Eukaryota > Metazoa > Mollusca > Bivalvia > Venerida > Cyrenidae > Corbicula > Corbicula japonica. The sequence goes on along the minus strand of JAZAYU010001154.1, from coordinate 15,104 downwards.
TGTCTTATTACTTTTTTCATCGGACTTTCCTTAGGAATAACACCTCTTGAGACATGTATTGAAATATTTTGATCATCAATGTTGATTGTCCTACCCTGCTCCCTACAAAGTTCTGGTGTTATTTTGTAAGCACACACTTTAACTCCATCCTCGTTCACACGCTTAAACTTTATTTCATCCATAGAGTGTTTTTCTATTAAATGACAAATTAAATCTCGGTATTTGTCCGTAGACAAAGAACAGTAGTAACACTGGAAATGCATTGTTGAACCTGGAATAGTTTAATAAATATCATAAACAAATCATTGCCAGCAAAATTAAAAATCATAATCGATAAACAGATGTAATAATTAGGCAAAATTACCGATTTTTCATTTTCATTTCCTCATTCTGTTTTGCAATACTCTGTACACTAAAAATGAGCTAATGAGCAACACTCGGTACACTAAAAATCAATACTCGGTACACTTTTTTGTTTCTTTTTGGGTCTGTATCTTTTTGGGGTTTCATTTTTTTTTCTGAAATTTGGACTAAACATACTTGGGCTAAGAAGAGAAAAAATGCTCGATTCAATTTTTTTGTTTGTAGTTATATAATCATTTCAGACGATTATTTAGTCATCGAGGTCAATATTTTCGAGTGAGCAGCCGATCTTTAAGAGGTAATTTAATCTATTTTATAAAAACCTGTTCTGCTGTGATGTCTTCAAGAGATACAAATACTACCGGAAAATATTTCAAACCAATTGAAATCAGTGAAATAGCAAGTAGTTGGAAAATATAGGCGCTAAACTTACCTGTGTTCTCCGTTTACAGTCGCGAAATGTGATGAAACTCCTCATTAAATCGAGCAATATCCGGGATACGGTATCCCGCAGTGAGGATCTCACACACAAAAACCACTTCAGATGTTCAATGACAAAATGATACCACCTTAATAAAAACAAATTATGTCACAGTTGGTTGATTTTCAAGTATAATAATTATATTTTTACTACATGTCCTTCTGTTTACAATGAGATTTTATTATTACGTCACATGGGGGTTTTATCATTATTGCGCATGAGGTGCCCAAAGGGTGTTTGGAGATGTATTATCAAACTACAAAACCAGTTTAAAGAATGTTTTTTTGTGCAAATATATCTAGAATTATAAGCAACAGACGGAAAGACTATCATTAATTGATGACGTTATCATTTTACTGTTTATTTTCTTATATATTACTACCTAAATTTTCATCCATTTAGGACCTCACTATAGCTTGCACGCTTATATGCCCTTACTGTTTCTATAAATTATCATATATCTATTCATAGAAACTGTAAGGGCAGGGCTTTCCCCAGGCAATTATGGCATACTGGCGCCGGGATGCCTTAATTTCTAAACTAACATTTGCGGGACACTTATAATCTGCCGGCATGCCATAAATCCTGGCCGGGATGCTATAAAGTTCAATAAACATGGTCAATAAACATGTCAAATTACGAAACTTTCCCGCCAGTTTCAAGCGTTTCTCTGATACTGTTAAGCGTCTACTGTACAAGATCACATCTTACAATATTTAATGAGCGTCTGCTGTGTATAAGAAGTCGGATAGTTGGATGAGTGTCTGTTGAATACATAGAAGACGGTCGTAAATCAACCAATTAAGAACAGATTATCTCGGCAGTTATGATGGCCTAAATGAGATTACAGTAAAATCGTTATATTGTTCTTTGATGACCTGCTAACTGTGAAGTTGTGATCATGTAAGCCGTAAATGATAATCTTGTCACTTTTATTAACAGGTGATTACAGAAGGTTTATTATAACAAATAATAACCAAAAAATGAAGACGATTTTAAAGTACTTTAATGCTATAAAAGTACTTACTGTACGTCTTTAAATGGCCATTCTATTCAACATGTTGACTTTCCAACATAGATTAAATTGTGGCATAATCATAATGACAAGAACAGGTCTGCAATCAAGGGTTGTGTATGTAGTGTGAGATATGTTGCAACAAGAGACAATTGTGGCATGTTTTTTTAGACTGATGTACATAAAAAATGAAGCAACAATTGTTTTTTTAATAAGTACAATACAATAGCAAGTGTGTGGTAGTTCTGTGAAAAATTAACTTTGTCATATTTCAATCAAATTTATAAAACTATGTTGCTTTGTGCTAAATATATATTAATATATTTGTAAGATGCACCCATCAACCATGTGAAAATATTTTGCAAGAATTAGCATGTCACGCGTTTAATGCCAGGATGCCTTAAAATTTTTCTGGGGAAGGCCCTGAAGGGTTTTCCAAATGTAATAGTGATCGGAATCGGAAAAGGACACTTAGTGAATGTTTATGGGAAAAAAATCTAAATTTTTAATGAAAACTTAAAATATATATATTGAAACTCTTTGTCCGGTAAATTGAGCTTCCGTAACCATTTTATCTGCTGCAATACTGCCTTCCTTTGGTACCTCTTCATAAAACAAAACAGTACTTTCTGTATTAAACATTCATGCTTGTGTAAAAGAAGAGCCGACGATTACTCCGTGCAAGTTTTTCATGACTATGATGCAAAATACATAAGTTATGAAGAAAAATCATCAGCTTTTGTCCGGTAATATGAATGATCCCAGTACCTATATATGCTCGGCCAGTTTCATAATCAGGGGTTTTTCTGCCTATTTTGGGAAAAGGAGTCTTTTCATTTTGGGAATTTTTTATCGACAAAAATGCCCATTTTGGGAATTTTCACGTCGATAAAATGGTTCATTTTGGGATATTCTAAGCTTAAATCACTCTATTTTTAGCTCGACTATTCGAAGAATATGTAGAGCTATTGTACTCACTTTGGGCGTCGCCGTCGCCGTCGGCGTCCCGCTTTGGTTAAAGTTTACGTGCAACCTACCTATATCTTAAAAACTACTATAGCTACAGCTTTTAAACTTGGCACACTTGTTCATCATCATGTCCCGAGTGTGTTTGCCAAGAACCATAACTCTAACTTTCATTTTGATCAAATTATGGCCCTTTTTTGACTTAAAATTTCAGGTTAAAGTTTGCGTGCAAGCTACTGTACAAACTCATAACTTCAATACTACCTATACTACAGCTTTAAAACTTGGCACACTTGTTCATCATCATGTCCCATGTGTGTATGCCAAGAACCATAACTCTAACTTTCATTTTGATCAAATTATGGCCCTTTTTCGACTTAGAATTTCAGGTTAAAGTTTGCGTGCAAGCTACTGTACAGACTCATAACTTCAATACTACTTATACTACAGCTTTGAAACATTCAACACTTGTTAATCATCATATCCCAAGTGTGTATGCCAAGAACCATAACTCTAACTTTCATTTTTATCAAATTATGCCCCTTTTTCGACTTAGAATTTCAGGTTAAAGTTTGCGTGCAAGCTACTGTACAAACCCATAACTTCCATACTACTCATACTACAGCTTTGAAACTTTCAACACTTCTTCATCATCATAATTCAAGTTTGTCTGCCAAGAACCATAACTCTAATTTTCATTTTGTACAAATTATGGCCCTTTTTCGACTTAGAATTTCAGGTTAAAGTTTGCGTGCAAGCTAGTTACTTTCATACTTCTTTTACTATAGCTTTGAAACTTAAGACACTTGTTTACCATCATGACCCTGACTATTTATGCCAAGATCCATAACTCTTTCTTTCATGATAATCAAATTATGGCCCTTTTTCGACTTAGAATTTCAGTTAAAAGTTTGCGTGCAAGCTACTGTACAAACCCATATCTTTCATACTACTTTTACTACAGCTTTGAAACTTTCAACACTTGTTCATCATCATAATTCAAGTTTGTATGCCAAGAACCATAACTCTAATTTCCATTTTGTTTAAATTATGGCCCTTTTTTGACTTAGAATTTCAGGTTAAAGTTTGCGTGCAAGGTAGTTACTTAAATACTTCTTGTACTATAGCTTTGAAACTTAACACAGTTGTTTACCATCATGACCCTGACTATGTGTGCCAAGAACCATAACTCTTTCTTTAATTTTTTTATCAAACTATGGCCCTTTTTGTACTTAGAATTTCAGGTTAAAGTTTGCCTGCAAGATAGTTACTTTCATACTTCTCGTACTATAGCTTTGAAACTTAAGACACTTGTTTACCATCATGACCCTGACTATGTATGCCAAGAACCATAACTCTTTCTTTCATTTTTAATCAAATTATGCCCCTTTTTTGACTTAGAATTTCAGGTTAAAGTTTGCGTGCAAGCTAGTTACTTTCATACTTCTTGTACTATAGCTTTGAAACTTATCCATCATCATGACCCTGACTATGTATGCCAAGAACCATAACTCTTTGATTTTTTTCAAATTACTGCCCTTTTTAGACTTAAAAATTAAGGTTTAAAACTTTGTATACCTTTATTTTATCTTACATCATGTTTATTTTCAAAGGCCCATAACTCATCCTTGCTTTTTTATATTTGATTTTTGCCCTTTTCACTTGAAATTAGAATTAAGACTTATAAATAATTGTTAAAGGTTCAATGTTAGTGTTTTTCATATGTAATGCTATAGAAAATGTTTACAACAGATGTACTTAACATACTTTGGTTGAAAGTGTTGAGTAATTGTGGGGTGGGTGGGGGCATATACTATACTATACTATACTATACTATACTATACTATACTATACTATACTATACTATACTATACTATACTATACTATACTATACCATACCATACCATACCATACCATACCATACCATACCATACCATACTATTACTATATTATTACTATACTATACTATACTATACTATTACTATACTATTACTATACTATTACTATACTTTTACTATACTATTACTATTACTATACTATTACTATACTATTACTATACTATTACTATACTATACTATACTATACTATACTATACTATACTATACTATACTATACTATACTATACTATACTATACTATACTATACTATACTATACTATACTATACTATACTATACTATACTATACTATACTATACTATACTATACTATACTATACTATACTATACTATACTATACTATACTATACTATACTATACTATACTATACTATACTATACTATACTATACTATACTATACTATACTATACTATACTATACTATACTATACTATACTATACTATACTATACTATACTATACTATACTATACTATACTATACTATACTATACTATACTATACTATACTATACTATACTATACTATACTATACTATACTATACTATACTATACTATACTATACTATACTATACTATACTATACTATACTATACTATACTATACTATACTATACTATACTATACTATACTATACTATACTATACTATACTATACTATACTATACTATACTATACTATACTATACTATACTATACTATACTATACTATACTATACTATACTATACTATACTATACTATACTATACTATACTATACTATACTATACTATACTATACTATACTATACTATACTATACTATACTATACTATACTATACTATACTATACTATACTATACTATACTATACTATACTATACTATACTATACTATACTATACTATACTATACTATACTATACTATACTATACTATACTATACTATACTATACTATACTATACTATACTATACTATACTATACTATACTATACTATACTATACTATACTATACTATACTATACTATACTATACTATACTATACTATACTATACTATACTATACTATACTATACTATACTATACTATACTATACTATACTATACTATTACTATTACTATTACTATTACTATTACTACACCAGCAACACCAACACCACCACCAACAACATCAACACCACCACCAACAGCAACATCAACAACAACACCAACAACCAACACCACCACTACCACCACCAACAACAACACCAACAATGACAACACCAGCAACCAGCATACCATACTGTACTACACCACGCCACACCACTATAGGTGGGCAGGGATAGTAAGTTGATGGGTGTGGGATCAGTGGTTTATGGGCTGGGTTGTGTAAACCCTAAAAAATCTACAGGAATAAATTAAGTGTAATTTATTGATTTCCTAACTTGGATTAAGAAACTTTTGTTCATGTGTGTTTGTTGGAGGTGTCATAAACTCCTGAATCATTCCCCAGTTTAAATGAAGCCCAGTTACAATGTGCTTAATAATTCTGACTTTTCGAATAGTCGAGCTTGCAGTCGTTTCCGACTGGCTCTTGTTACTATACCAATAATATACTTTTACCAGCTTTGTGGTTTTTGTTCGAACAAACAGTGCAAAACTGTTTACTAAACATATTAAGCCAACTCTTACAAGAAAAAATTTGCTCTATTAAATTATTCTTTATATGAAATTGAAATTCTTGATTTAAAAAGTGACACTGTTGTAAATTTATTGGTAAATTTAGAGTATTATCTAAATAGACCAGTTAAACATAAGCTTTTACTATGATGTGCAAAGCCATCAAAGTCGCGTAACTACATTACAAAAAGAATTACGTGTCTAAGGAGTCAGATTAAAATGTATCTTCTGCAGTTCCAGGTACTTTCTGCAAAGTTATGCAGAATAGTTCTAAATTTATTCATATAATTTATCACTTTAATGTTGAAAGAAGGTCCAGAAAATGTTTGTGCTTACACCAGGGTCACTAAACGCTTGCAATTTCTAGATGAAGGGAAGTCACTCTACTGTTTACTGTGTATTTTGATATATGTTTTATGCGAATTTTGCCGAAAGTTTGGGGAACAAAAACAATTTTTTAATTGGGACAAATGACAACTAGATATCATTGGGACAGGGGCTTTTTCCTTTGGGAACACCTCCGTTTTAAGAAGGCACAGACAATGCTGAAAAAACCCTGATAACGCTTTCTCTACAAATATTTTATTTACCGACCGACCTTAAATGTCCAATGATGTTATGTAGTCAGCAAGTGTTAACAAAATTAGGTCATACATGCAAGTGCCTGGATGACTGTCACTACTGTAAGTGGATAAAATCAGCGCCATTTTAAGAGGTTCAACACCAACTTAATTTCAGTAGTTTTGGTCCCTTGCTCAGCCAGGTAGTTTAACAGCCAATTAATGGTAAGTTCTAGAATTTATGTTTATAAAACTTATAAAATAGTAGAATAAAAATTAAAGACTTCCTCATAGACAATGAAACATAGAATGTAGAGGTGCGTGGTATTACCAGTAAACCAGTTACCGTGGTAAAAAGTCGCAGGGTACAATACCGCGGTATCATCACAGAAAACCAGTATATTTTGTCAGAATAGTCAACACTAGTGTTTCACTTCGAAATGTTCTCGGAGTTTCCCAATTAGTGTCCAAAATAAACAGTTATCCTTGATTTTGTTTTTATGATAAATTTATAAATATTTAACCGAGTCGACAGTCAACTCTAGTCCGTAAAGTATGGTGGCTGATTTATGCCATTTCGTTTTTTCGTTATTTCACAGCGAAATAACTCCATGCGAAAAGAGGAAATAACGAAAAAACGCGACGCGAAAAAACGAAAAAAAAGCCACGCGAAAAGACGAAAGAACGCCACACGAAATAACGAAAAACCGCTATTTTTGCGCGAAATAATGAAAAGTCGCCATGCTAAAAATGACAATTTAACTGTACAAAATAGCGATCTTTCTAGCTTCGCCTTGCATTTTTTCGTTATTTCGCTTGGTGCACCACGCTTTGATGCTTTCTACTGACTATAATGCCAATCATCTGTATTTTAACACCTAGCAAGAGTTAAATTGTTAGTTTAAGAGTCAAATGGTGGTTGTGTGTTGTCAAACAATCACTTGGTATGTTGATCAAATATTACTACCGGGCAATCAGACACTTTTCTTATGGTCCAGCAGGCTAATTCAGAAAATTTTTGCTAGCCTGGCAGATTGTAGCTAGTTGCCCGTGGGCTCCAGGCAAAGTATTTGTCGGACCCTGTTAACCCTTTCCTCCAATATATTCACATTTTTACGTATGTGCGACCAGTGAAGATCCAGATCAGCCTGCACATCTGTGCCCTCTCATCAAGATCTGCACTGGTCTCATTTTGGTCAGAAATAACTTGGATCAAAAAGCAAACAGTGCCGATCCTGATCAGATGACACAATTGTGCCGGCTGATCTGGATCTACACTGTTCGTCCATGCAATAAATGTGTATCTATATAGGAAAGGGTTAATTATGACAACAATCTGAAACAGGAATCCTTTTAATTAAAATCATACAGAAATCAGCTATTAAGGCAACACAAATTCCAATCTACTAACAACTCCTTATATTAAAAAAAAATTGGCAATCAAACTGAACCCAACTAAAACTTTATTAGGTCTATTTCTCACTTGTCGCACAGGCATAAAAAGGCTTATATATGGTGTGGAAAGGGTTAACTTTGCCGGCCTCCCCCCACCACCACCACCCCCCCCCCACCCCCCCCCCCCCCCCCCACCCCCACCCCCAACCCTTATAATGGTCATGAACCACTAACCCTAACCCGACCTCTATTCAAGAAGCTGTTTTTTCTACAATATGAAGGGTTCTAACCTAACAGCTGTTTGGTTCAAAGCAACAAGGTTTGATCTAACAGTGGCTGTCAAAAAGTCACACCAAAAGCTTGAAATATGCTATTTAAATAATATAAGTGACTTTACACCATATTTTAAAAAGGGAGCATATTAGTAAGGGTTGGCAGTGGGGTGGGGTGGCTGATCAAGCGCCAGTAATCACACTGAATATTAATATGGCTGTTTTATTATTTGTATAGCTAATAAGAAAATATACACTGATACTCGAACAACAAAAGTCTGTAAGTATTTTTATTGATTTTGATTTTTATTCAACTTGCACTGTGATGTCATTTGCATGTTTCAGTTTCAGAGAGGATTTCTCCAAAACCTAGAAAGTCTCTCCATTTTGAGACACCTAAAGGCAAAACATCCCAGAATTGCTTGGACTTCTCAGAGAGCCCTTTGATTTCTGTGCCTGGTTCCTTGCTTGTTGATGGTTTAGATGCTCATCTGAGTGGTTCCAGTCAGAAGAAGAGAGGGAGGAAGGAGAGAGATGGGAACCAGTCTGACAGTGACCTAGAGTATGATGATGAAGATCTTAATGTCAAAGGTGACTAGAAAATTATATTCACTGTTTATCCTCCTATAATACATACCTTACTATTTATAGTAACAAATTTATATAGTAATTTTGGCTATTATTGTCCAGACCGGGGCATTATCATGTTATCGGCCCTCATGCAAGGGCTGATAACATGATATCGGCCCTCGGAAATGGAGCGCCAGATGTAACAATATTTCCGTTTTGTTTTCAATCATTATATCTTTACTTTTGCGGCTTGTTAGTAAGGTTTAAATAAAATGATCCATGATACGTACCAGTGAAATATCCCGTTTTAAAATTACGTCACTTCCATTATTTTATTCTTATCGTTTTCTTCATACTTCCCTTAGAATAAAGCTTATTTGTAAGGGCCCGTCCGACATAATTTCAAATGTTATCAGACCGAGTGTCAGACAAAATCAAAGCTTGCAGCAGTGGTATAACACACTCATACCATGTTAAACACTTATAAATACCATTCATCATTAGACATATTCCGTCCTGTCAATGATTTTGTAAATAAGGTCTGGTTTAAAAGCAAAAAGAAAAGAAACATTCAACCGACAGTGATTTGCACTGTTTGTATAAAGTAAACATTCATCAAATTATGTCACATATTAAACTTAAATGACTTATCATGACATAGTGCTCATTCAGTTAACACGTGCTCACTCAAGAATAAGAACCTGACTGAACATTTTATAAGAATATGTCCAAATAGATGTCTATAAAGGTATGTATTATAGACGTTAAAACACGGCTGAGTGGGGCCGAGGCATGATAATCGGCCCCGCTCAGTCGTGTTTTAATGTCTATAATATTAATTTCCTCTAAGTATTACAACTCAAGTAAAAATTCAATAAGTGATCCTAGTATTATAACAGTTTGCAAAACTGTGCATGAAGACATAACCTACTTTAAACAACTCGTATTGCTAAGAACAGCATTTGTTGTTGTCACATTTGCTCAGTAATTGCAGTCTGATTTGGGCAAAGTTCCAGAGTTCTCGAAAGTTGCCAGACCGACAGACCTGTCTGGTTAAATTTGGGCCGGTCCGATGTAATTTTTAATGTAATCAGACCGAGTGTCAGACAAAAATTTGAAATGCTTATTCCTTTTTATTTCGGTCAGACAGATTTTCACATCTTGTCTGACCAAATTTCTGGCACTTTTTTCAACTTCGGGAAGTCTTGAGTTCTACACAAACATTTCTATAAACAGTTGTATGAAAACTGAATGGACTGTTTTTATGCCCCTGCCATGAAATGGCGACGGGCATTAAGAGTTGCTCCTGTCCCTCCGTCCGTCTGTCCGTCCGATATTCTCGTGAACACAACTCCTCCTACACTACTGGTGGGAATTTAATGAAACTTGACCACAATTCTTGGCCTGATATGTTGTTGTGCATAAAGGTGGGGTTTCGCTCTTACATGTTCCGTTCAGAAGTTATGGCCCTTTGATACTTCCATTTACATTAGTTTTAATAGGAGTATATCTCGTGAACGCAACTTCTCCTACACTACTGGTGGGAATTTAATGAAACTTGACCACAATGCTTGGCCTGATATGTTGTTGTGCATGAAGGCGGGGTTTCGCTCTTACATGTTCCGTTCAGAAGTTATGGCCCTTTGATACTTCCATTTACATTAGTTTTAATAGGAGTATATCTCGTGAACGCAACTCCTCCTACACCTCTGCTGGGAATTTGATGAAAATTTACCACAATGCTTGGCCTGATATGTTGTTGTGCATAAAGGTGGGGTTTTGCTCTTACATGTTCCGTTCAGAAGTTATGGCCCTTTGATACTTCCATTTATATTACTTTTAATAGGAATATATCTTGTTTCTTTTATTTTGTGTTAAGCAAAATATGCATTTTGCCCATAACTTTAAAACTACTTGAGATACTGCCTTGAAACTTGAAATATATTTTCACCATCAAAATCTACATCATAACCAACAAGACCCATAACCCTGCTTCCAATATTTTTCAAATTATGCCCCTTTTTCACATACATTTTGTGTTAAGAAAAATATACACTTTGCCCGTTACTTCGTTTGGAATGGAGGGATTTCAAAAACATTTTGGCACAAATGTTCACCATAACAAGGCGGTGTGTCTTGACAATACCCATGCCTGTAGGTCCAAGGTCAAGGTCACTGTTACTAAAAATAGAATTTTCTTGCAAAATCTTGTCCGCTCTGTTACTTTGTTATTTCTTATTGGATTTTTGAATAACTTGGTATAATTGTTCACCATATCAAGACGGTATGTCACGTACATGCCCAGGCCTTTAGGTCAAAGGTCACTGTTTCTAAAAATAGAATATTCTTGTCCGGGCTGTTACTTTGTTATGAATGGAGGGATTTCAAAATAACTTGGCACAAATGTTCACCATGACAGGGCGATGTGTCGCGTACCATGCCCATGCCTGTCGGTCAAAGGTCAAGGTCACTGTTACTAAAAATAGAATTCTCTTGTCCGGGCAGTTACTTTGTTATGAATGGAGGGATTTCAAAATACACAAATGTTCACTATGACAAGGCAGTGTGTCCGCACAACACCCAAGCCTGAAGGTCCAAGGTCAAGGTCACTGTTACTAAAAATAGAATTTTCTTGTCCAGGCTGTAACTTCATTATAAATGGAGGGATTTCAAAATAACTTGACACAAATGTTCATCATGACAAGATGGTGTGTTTTGTACCATGCCCATGCCTGTAGGTCCAAGGTCAAGGTCACTGTTACTAATATAGAATTTTCTTGTCAGGGTTCTAACTACATTAGGAATAGAGTAATTGCAAAATAACTTGGAAGAAATGTTCACCATGACAAGGTGGTGAGTCGTGTAACATGTCCATGCCTGTAGGTCCAAGGTCAAGGTCACTGTTACTAAAAATAGAATTTCCTTGTCTGGGCTATAACTGTTCTGAATGGAGGGTTTTCAAAATAACTTGCCACAAATGTTCACCATGACAAGGCGGTGTGTTGCGTACATTACCCATGCCTGTAAGTCCAAGGTCAAGGTCACAGTTACTAAAACTTGAATTTACTTGTTTGGGCTATAACTTCTTTATGAATGAAGGGATTTCAAAATAACTTGGCACAAATGTTCACTATGACATTGCATTGCATTACCACCAACTTCTTCACAGACATTTCCGTAATGAGAAGACAACAGTGCCACAAATACAAATAATTTACTTGATCATCAAGTTTATGCATATTCTTATAATTACTCGAACATCACTGTCTTTGAAATGCTATTATTCCCATCATTGCACTTTAGTATCTGAAAACGATGCATACCAGGGGCATCCGTGTCCTATGGACACATTTCTAGTTTCAATTAGAAACAGTTTTAGCTAGACTATTCGAAGAATATGTCGAGCTATTGTACTCACTTGGGCGTCGGCGTCGCCGTCGGCGTCCCACTTTGGTTAAAGTTTGTGTGCAACCTACTGATATCTTAAAAACTACTATAGCTACAGCTTTAAAACTTGGCACACTTGTTCATCATCATGTCCTGAGTATGTATGCCAAGAACCATGACTCTAACTTCCATTTTGATCAAATTATGACCCTTTTTTGACTTAGAATTTCAGGTTAAAGTTTGCGTGCAAGCTAATGTACAGACACATAACTTCAATACAACTTATACTACAGCTTTGAAACTTGGCACACTTGTTCATCATCATGTCCCGAGTGTGTATGCCAAGAACCATAACTCTAACTTTCATTTTGATCAAATTATGGCCCTTTTTTTACTTAGAATTTCAGGTTAAAGTTTGCGTGCAAGCTACTGTACAAACACATAACTTCAGTACTACTTATACTACAACTTTGAAACTTGGCACTTGTTCATCATCATGTCTCGAGTGTGTATGCCAAGAACCATAACTCTAACTTTCATTTTCACCAAATTATGGCCCTTTTTTCGACTTAGAATTTCAGGTTAAAGTTTGCGTGCAAGCTACTGTACAAACACATTTAACTTCAATACTACTTATACTACAACTTTGAAACTTGGCACACTTGTTCATCATCATCTCCCAAGTGTGTATGCCAAGAACCAAAACTCTAACTTTCATTTTATTAAAATTATAGCCCTTTTTCAACTTAGAATTTCAGGTTAAAGTTTGCGTGCAAGCTAGTGTACAAACCCGTAACTTCCATACTACTTATTCTACAGCTTTGAAACTTTCAGCACTTGTTCATTATCATATCCCGTGTGGGTATGCCAAAAAGCATAACTCTAACTTCCATTTTGTTCAAATTATGGCCCTTTTTCAACTTAGAATTTCAGGTTAAAGTTTGCGTGCAAGCTAGTTACTTTCATACTTCTTGTACTATAGCTTTGAAACTTTCAACACTTGTTTACCATCATGACCCTGACTATGTATGCCAAGAACCATAACTCTTTCTTTAATTTATAATCAAATTATGGCCCTTTTTCAACTTAGAATTTCATGTTAAAGTTTGCGTGCAAGCTAGTTACTTTCATACTTCTTGTACTATAGCTTTGAAACTTGTTCACTATCATGACCCTGACTATGTATGCCAAGAACCATAACTCTTTCTTTGATTTATATCAAATTATTGTCCTTTTTAGACTAAGAAATTAAGGTTAAAGTTTGCGTGCAAGGTGGTGAAACCTCATATCTTTCATTCTATTAAAACGACAACTTTAAAACTTTGTATACCTTTATTTTATCATACATCAGGTTGATTTTCAAAGGCCCATAACTCATCCTTGCTTTTTTATTTAATTTTTGCCCTTTTTCGCTTAGAAATTAGAATTAAGACTTAGAAATTATGGTTAAAGTTTCAATGTTAGTGTTTTTCATAGGTAATGCTATAGAAAAGGTTTAAAATAGATGTACTTAACATACTTTGGTTGAAAGTGTTGAGTGGTTATACTATACTATACTATGCTATGCTATGCTATGCTATGCAATGCTATGCTATGCTAGACTAGACTAGACTATACTATACACCACACCACACCCACCCACCAGCACCCCCACCACCACCACCCACACCACACCCACCCACCCACCCACCCACCCACCCACCCACCACCACCCCACACCCACCCACCCACCACCCCCAAAATCCACCCACCCACCACCCGTACCACACCACAACCCACCGCCCCCTTCCACCCACCCACCACCACCCCACACCCACCCTATACCCACCCACCCACCACTACCACTACCCACCACCCACCACCACCACCCACCCACCCACCACACCACACTACCACCACCTCATACCACCAACACCACCACCAACAATAACACCAACAACACAACCAACAATAACACAAATAACAACAACTACACCACCAACAACACCATCAACAACACCACCAACAACAACATCAACACCAACAATAGCATCAACAACCACCACCAACAGCAACAACACTGACAAGAACACCAACAACAACAACACCAACAACACAACCAACAAAAACCCTAATAACAACAACACCAACAACACCACCAACAACAACACCACCAACAACACCGTCAACAACACCACCAACAACAATACCATACGTTACTATACTACACCACACTATAGGTGGGCAGGGGTGTATGGACTGGGTTGTGTAAACCCTCTAAAAAAACTACAATAATAAATTAAGTGTAATTTATTGATTTCCTAACTTGGATTAAGAAACGTTTGTTCATGTGTGTGTGTTGGGTGTCATAAACTCCTGAATCACTCCCCAGTTTAAATGAAGCCCAGTTTTAAATGTGCTTAAATATGTCTGACTTGGAATAGTCGAGAGTGCTGTCGTTTCCGACTGGCTCTTGTTTAATAAAGATGTCTCAAGTAAATTAGTTAAGCAGGTAAATGTTAAGTTTGACACAGAAGGCTGCTGGTTTTGTTAATCAATTAACTAAAATGAAAAGACTAATTTACCAGTGAGTTCAAAA
>JAZAYU010001153.1:0-79871 GCA_038501625.1 Corbicula japonica | reverse complement strand
TTGTTTGCCTTTAAACCGTCGCCCCTACTACTACTAAACAGTGTAAAATAAAGACTTTACTGTCATACGATAGGTACAACAGTTGCAATTTCGTTCTGACAAATCTGAAAAATATCGGGAGGAAAATAGTGTATACTTAGGAAAGTTGTTAAGTGAATTTGAGTTACCCTTCCTACTACATATAGATATAAAATGATTTCACGTAACGTTAATACGTAGTAGTTTCCTAATATATACTTTACACTTAGTAGCTACTTCTACATTCAAAAAGCACCTAGCCTATTAGGTTTCCCTATTTTTAAATAAAAAAAAGATATTTGAAAACAATACTGGTTGGTGTTTTTTTATGAAATCGATAACTTATATAATGTAATATATTAAATACATGTTGTAGAACATTATAAACTCATTTCATTCTTTATTAGTTGAACATAAATTATATGTTAAATTTTTCGTCAAACACTTTCTTTGAATTGACGTTGTTGTCAAATTATCGTTCTCACTGGGGTGGGTTGTTCGACACATTATGAAAGGAATAAATTAACCGGAGATTTAATTTTCAAAAAAAGTAATATATGCATATCAGGAATTGTCACACTCACAAAACACAGCCTCAAAAGAATAAAAGGGTCTTGTATAAAATATTTGAACTATTCGTTTAATTGGCAACTTGTTAACCTACGGTACAAATGCAAACTGTAATGTTAAGAGAAATGACTTTATTTGTAAGAATTATTTATAATAAATTTATCATAACATTGTTAAACATTTTAAAACTCCGGTCCCTGTGGCCTTAGTTACGGAGTCTTAAATATATTTACTAGATTGTAGAAGATGTATTCATATTTGTATATAAACAACTTACTGCCCATGAACAGGCTCAATCAAACCGAGCCTGCAGTATTTTCATAGTTGTCGTGTTCGGTGGCTTTCAAAGTTCCCTTTTCATCTATTGTAATATATGTATATTTACAGACGTGAATGAATGCCAGCGTAATGTATGTCCACAGAACTGTAATAACACCAACGGTAGTTTTGAGTGTGTGTGTTATCCTGGATACAAACTTGTCGGCAGAGCAACATGTCAGGGTATTGTAAAATGTTCGAGCTGTTACATATTTATAAACAATAACGTTAACCGGAAAAAATATCGATGTGTTTATCTTTCAAATTTAGACCGAACAAATTACTTATATAGAGCAACTAAATTAATTAAATTCAGTTCCATCAAACAGCGACGGCAGATAAAATAATGTAAGTAATACTTAAAATTTGGAAGCAAACACATACACTGAAATATTATGAGTTACAAATAGTGTTTGCTGACAAAGATGCAACTACATGAAAACATTCGTACAATTGAGCATGTGTCTCTTCCAAGTTATGAACATGTAAGTAACTGATTACGGCTACTCGGCTATGCTCAAATTGATATCCTAGAACATATTGACAGATACAGTTTACCCCCTGAAATACTAATAACATTCATTCACAGTTTTTAAACAGTGGATTATTAGTGTTATCTTGACTGTTTATTTACGCTTTTACGTAGTATACGGACTTAGTATTCCAATAGGGAATGCTTAGTTTGACAATATGACGGTAAAAGGTGATAATACAAATACTTTTATTGTCTTTTTTTCCAACAAAAATAATGCTCATTGAAAAGCATAGCACAGAAAATGTACGTTTGATTAGTAAAAGAGAAAATATTTCATTCTTAAACTCCTGAAAAATTATTTGATTGAAATGCAGCAATTCCATCCCAAAATATTTTGAAAAAAATAGATCAAAACTGGAACCGGGAACTGTTTACTTGTGCAAGAGTCGCTCTCCAGAGCTAATCGGCATTTGCATTTATCGAATGAACAGACTCAGTCAAATCAAACTTTTAACATTATCATATTTGTTATTCTCGCTTGCGATTTAATTTGTTTCATTTGTATCGTTAATTTCATGAGTGGCAAATACAATTCGAAGTTAACATACTCTGCTAACAATAACAATTAATTTTACACACAAACCTAATGCCTTTTCAGCATGTTCAGTAGTATTTTTAATGTCTGCTTGCAGTTTGCGAGGTGCCATACTGGGGAGAAAACTGCATAAACAAATGTACATGTACCGGCCGTGGCGCAGACAGATGTGACCCTGTACGAGGCTGTATGTGTGAAGCTGGTTGGCAAGGAGACACGTGCAATGATGACATAAATGAGTGTGAAGTCATTGCGGACGCATGTACCGATCCACGCAAACAATGTGTAAACGCTCAGGGTTTTTACACGTGCAATTGTCTGAGCGGTTACACTCAACAGGAGAACGGGGCATGTGCAGGTAGTAAATAAAGAGAAACGGAAAAAATATTATGTGTAACCACATATACAAGTACACACTTTCAAATATAGACAGCAGAATGCAAACAACAATGTTAGAATGCTGACAAAAGACCAAACAAACAACTCATTGAGAAAACAAGCAATACCTGCAAAACCTTGGTTGAGTCTTAAGTACCACCTTGGAACAGTCTGTCGCAAAACGGAATTGTATAAACTCTTGGAAAATTAATACTGTTTTAACAAGCGTACACTCCCATATCCAACAATAACCAACAATGAAACGAGTTGACTATGATCGTAAGTCTCTATGACATTTAATGAAAGCATACAGTAACAACTTAACAAGAAGAAATAAAAGTATTAAATGAAATAAAGGCAATACTAGCATAATAAAAGACACTTTCGTTTACAACATATGTAAAGCAATATTACAAAACCCGTTGTAGACTCATTACCACGACGAAATGAGATTGTGTTTTCATTTGAAGTATCACTATTAGTCTGCGAATATGGGATTAAATATTTATTTCAATTTATGTAAAATGTGAAATATGCGTATCAGTAATTGCCACATCCAGATATCACATCCTCATTACGTAGACAAAATGTAGAGAGGGAAGGAAAGCATGGGTTTATCAGTTTATCTTATATTTAAAATCGACAAACATAATTATAGTATTTCTGTATTTCCCTTTCAGATGTGGATGAATGCTCAAGTCCGGTGTTAAATGACTGCAGTCAGACATGCTCGAACACTGTTGGAGGGTTTACTTGTGGTTGTAACGTGGGATTTACGAAAGTGAATAAAACCCACTGTAAAGGTTTGAAATTTAATTTAGTAAAATTTGTATTGTTAATGTTTTATGATAAAATAAAATATAATATAATATAATATAATATAATATAATATAATATAATATAATATAATATAATATAACATAATACATATAGAATATTAAGTTACTGTCTTACCAAGCTTGAATTAATTAGGCGAGTTGGAGAAAAATATACAGGGCGAGGCTCTGCCGAGCCCTATATATTTTTCGTAGACGAGCCTAATAAATTCAAGCTTTGGTAAGACAGTAACTATATATTATATTTATCCTACCATCACTACCTAATTTTCACTTTTTTTTACTTGAATGAGAATTTCCTTGATTTTAAAAAGAATGAACATCTGTTGTTGGCGTATGAATACATCTGTCCTGGAGACAATATTCTGTACGAATTCAGCCAATTTGTTTAAATTATTTTCACTTTTATAATGTGTAGAGAATACTGAAATATCAAAGAAATATGAGGGGTGTCTTTAAGAATTTGAAACAAAAAAAAATTTGCAAAAACCATTGGGAACAGTCGACAAACCTGTCATCATAAACAGCGGGTTTACGGGTCGTAGGCTTCCAACATGTCCAATGTGCAACATCCAGTTTCTACTTTTTCCAGCTGACTAGCCTACTTGAAAAAAGCTAGTCTCTGTATTTCCTTGTCCAAAAGAATAGTTTTTTTTAATTTCTTCAAGACTTCAGTCAGTTGAAATTTAACACCAGCAACAAAGCCATTTTCAGTTTGTATTTTGAGAGCGAAATGGCCTATACGCAGGCATTGAATCGAGATTTCTTATCTTCAAGCATATAAATCCATCAGCACAAAAAAAAACAATTTAAACACATTTTAGTCTAATCCAAACCAATAAAATATGTCCGAAATTGATTACACACTTGTCATGCCGGAAGGAATATTGATTCTCGAAAATGACGTCCGTTTTAATTAGAGCGGCTCCTGTTTCAAGCGGATTATAATACTAGACTCTCTCGTAGTACAAATGGGACTCTCTCTAGTGCAAATGGTTCCTTCTCTGTTTGGGAACTTGCAAACAGAGTAGCAATAGTTTCAGGTCAAATTTTAGCAAGTACTTTGTGTATTGGAAAACAAGGTCAAAAGTAGTTCCGGACCTGCCTAATAAAGCTTGGGTGCCGTATAAACCTCAAGTTTACACGGCAGGCCGATTTTCGCGAAATAAATGGGTAGTGGTAGGACAAAATACAATACAATACAATACAATATAATGTAACAATACAATTTAATATAATATAATGTATTTTAATATAATATAATATCTAAATCACGGGGTTCCCATTTCTCTGTGGCTTTTGTGCGTTGATCGATCAAATAACCTAAACATGTACAAGGTCTTTTTATGCTTTCGGAAAAAAAAACCTAAAAATTCAAGAGCCCAAGTCAGGACTTTTTTTTCCGAAAATTTCATTGCATTGTACATGAAAATAAAACGTGTTTGTTTATTTCGAAGTATTTTTAAAAATAGTGCTTGTCTTTTTTTTTAAAAAAAAAACCTGTTCAACAACGGTATAACTTTGATGAATATGTAAAATCCTTTGATGTTGGCATATATAGTAAAATATATGTGTTTTATATGTTCTTCTATTTTCAAGTGCAATTTAAAGAGGTGCAGATGCTGTAATTATTTGAATTGTAATTCTATCATTAAATCCACAGTTAACGGCAGAACTTTCTCAGTTAACATTAATAATGATATAGACTGACGAACTGATAATATTGTTTACGTATTAACTTGAAATTCTAATAACTGTGGTATTCAATATGTGGGACAAACAGGTCGCCCTTTAAAAACACGTTTTGGACAACATTGTTCTAAAATTCGAAACAACAGAAAATTTAAAACATTTTTATACCAACACTTTAAGCATTCAGGACACGGTTTACAAAATATTTCCGTTCAACCAGTAGAAAAACTTACATTTGACAGCACTGCTTCAAGAGCATTTAAAATCAGGGCCAGGCTCGTTTCGGAGCAGAAATGGATTAAAAAATTACAAACTCCTTACCCACTTTGTTTAAATGATAATATTTATCAAGAAGGCAACATTTCTAAAAATCCTGATTATGACGTCTTTGAATTACTTGAAATACGTAAAAGAAAATCGAGGTCGCACGGAAGCAGAACTAATGGAAACATAAATAGAAAATCACGTATTCGTTGTTCTATTCATGACCTTCATATTATTTTAAAACAATCTGGCAGACACGCTATGCTATCTAGGTTAGCTTCTCTTTCTATATCAAGTCTGCAGAAACTATATGAGGAAGCCGACGACATCGACATTAGAACCCATCCATTTTACGAGGTTGCTAGTCTTATTCAGTGTTATACTCGGCATGTTCTCAGGCCGCATATTGACTTGGAATCTGACCATCAAAGACATTTCCTTAAAATTTCTTTTTTAAATAAAGGAATAGATTGTATTGACCTTCCTAGTATATTTAAAGATAAAACCGTTCAATCGGCTGTTCCTGTTTATTTTAAGAATACTGAATCGCCTATGGTTTGTTATAAATACAACAAACCAACTAGAAATACAATTTTTAATTACAATAAAATTACATCAGATTTACAGATCATTGAAAATACACCAAAATCTTGAGATTGTTTAACTTCTAAATATTGCTATAAGCCTGCCGGTCATATTGTTACCGGTGATCTTAATTTAATCAAAGACTCTAGAATTCGTAATTTAATTTCTAAAGGTCCCAAATATAGAATATCATCCAAAATTGACTTTAATGCATGCCGTGCAGAAATTGCCGAGTCTTTGAACTTATTTTGCAATAAATGGTGCAAAAGAGAACATGCCGAGCCTAATGCACTTTCTAACTGGAAAAAGCACATATTCAAAATAATTGACACCCGTATATCATTTTATGAAAGAAACATTGCTTTATTACCACCTCGACCTCGTTTCAACTTTCGTCATTTGAAAAAAGGAATTCAAGACTTTCATAACAGATTTGTTTTAACACCTGCTGATAAGGCTTCTAATAATGTAATTATAGTGTGATGAATACACTATATTAATATTCAAACTGAAGAACTGAACAGCACTAATGCTTATATACTGACTTCTTCATCTGTGAGTGATATTGTTACTGCAAACACTCTACAAATTACAAAATTTAGAATCAGTATTGAGCCGAAAAAAGACAAAGTACCTACTATGTATTGGTTACCTAAAATGCATAAAACACCGTATAAAGCAAGATTTATTGCTAACTCTAGTTCTTGCACTACTACTAAATTATTCGTGCTCTTAACATCTTGTCTTACAGCTATAAAAGAACACGTAATTCGGTATTGTGATAAGGTTTTTGAAACTTCTGGCAAAAATTTATTTTGGTCAATTAAAAATTCAAATGACGTTTTGAAAAAGCTTAAATCAAATAATTATCGGGCGTTCTGTTTGTCTTCTTACGATTTCTCAACATTATGCACTTCGCTCCCTCATAATTTAATAAGAGACAAACTAACCAGTCTCATTGAAAAAACGTTTGCTAGAGAGAATAAAGCCTTCATCGCTTGTAATGAACATAAGGCATGTTTTTACAGATGGTTCTTATGATAATTATACCTTATGGACTTGTTAAGACCTTATAGAGTCGCTAACTTTCTTACTGGGTAATATTTATGTTAGATTCGGTACCTCTATTTATAAACAAGTAATAGGCATCCCAATGGGTACTAATTGTGCACCCCTTGTTGCTGATCTGTTTTTATACTGTTATGAAAGAGACTTTATGTTATCTCTTTCTACTGAACATCAAGATGATATAATTACAGCTTTTAACAACACCTCGAGGTACCTTGATGATTTATTAAATATAGACAATAACCATTTTCCATTACTTGTTAATAAGATTTATCCTAAAGAACTACAACTTAACAAAGCGAACACTTCAGAAAAGCAAGCAAACTTTCTCGATCTAAATCTGTCCATTGAAAATGGTCACGTCACTACTAAAATGTATGATAAAAGAGATGATTTTAATTTTAATATAGTAAATTTACCGTTTTTAGACGGCGATGTTCCCCGTGCAACATCTTATGGGGTTTATATCTCACAGCTTGTTCGCTTTTCAAGAGCTTGCAACAATGTTAATGATTTCAATGAACGTAATCTTTGCATTACAGAAAAACTTTTAAAACAAGGTTATCGGTATCACAAATTAAGGAAAACCTTTTGCAAGTTTTATAGGCCGGTGGCCAGGAACATGTTTGCCCCCCCCCCCCCCCCCCTTGGGGAATTTTGTAGACATGATTTTTCTGAAAGCCTGTTATGTCCTGGATATTTTGCAGTTTGTTTGCACTCTGGCGAGTGGGGCATAAGGGTGTTACGGAGGTTTCAATATGTTACCCCTAAAATTTGTAGAAAAAATACATGGATTTTGAATCTTCAATTCTGCTCTATGCCAGATACGATTTAATAAAACTTATATTTTTATGTAAGGGTGAAGTATTATCTGTTGATTGATGTAGTTTTCATTTCAAAATTTTTGCACTTAGGTAACATATTTAGTGTATAACATACATAACCCTAAAAAGATGAAATTTAAGTCAGAAACTTACCTGTAGGATTTTTATTTGTAATCAAACTTTGGCAATAATACATGTTTTTGAAAGCTGCGTGATCAAACAATATAAAACAGTGTGCTTTTCATAACAATCACACTGGCAATTGTAATAATTTTTCCATAATCTTATATGTTACCATATCGCTAATTCAAACATTATATTCATGTATTGGAATAAACAAGCATAAAATATATAGTTTAATTAAATAATTGAGCTTTATAAATGTAAGTGTTCTTGAAACTTGCATGACTTCATATTTTCAACATACATAACATATGTTACTTATTAAAATAAGGCTTATTTCCTTGTTTTTATTTATTTTTAATGGTGTTAGCTGATATCTATTTGAAAAAATTAACTTTGTGTGCTCTGTGCACTGTCCTGATGTTTCTTAGCCCTGTGTAGATTTCTAATTACATTCCCAGTTTTTTTTAATTAATATTACTGATTGAATGAAATATTTTCTCTAAAACTGATATTGTTGTACAAAGGACTGAACACATTTACAAAACTGTATCAAGACTATGCAATAATTTTAAATTAAACTATAAAATAATACATGTAATAGTAAGAAGTGTTTACTATGTTATATTATGTTATGTGGTTAAAATGTTAAAGTGTTTAAGCTTATCCATTTTTAAACCTTCAAATCTCCGTAACATATAATTCTGAAGTTACAATATTGACAAAGTACAATGCATTTATGAATTAATTCTAAAAAATAATTTTTAGAATTGGTTCCAAAAAAGTAAAAAGACAAGAGATAAAAACATTGCTTTGAAAAGTGTTACAAACAAAACTAATTAAAATTAATTATATGTTACCTAATTATTTAAATAATGTTTTTAGACAGATCACTTAGAATAATGAAAATAAATTTCTAAACGTGTTTTAGCCGGTAATTTGTATCTAGATTACCGTAGAGTCATTCATAATGTGAATATGAACTTTCTATAAACTATATTTACTAAAAACAAGGTTGAAAGCACCAGTTCTGGTCTTTTAGAGCAATAATAACTGACATTGCTGTTAAATAAAACATGTGAAATAAGAAAAATAAACTGTCCTAAAAGAAACATTATTTTTCTATTGTTCAAAGAAAGCTTAAGAATTTGTTAAGAATATTTTAAGATCTTTGTAGAATGGTTGTTTTTCTTAAAAACAAATAATTGTAAAAGAGAAACATCCTAATTTGAAAGACAATCTGTGTAATGCAGGTGATGGTAAGCTAATAGACAAGTTAACGTTGACTTACATATATACGTATAATAATTTGTTTAGGTAAAAATTCTTTTACTTGAGTAAAAAAAATGCTATCTAATGCTCATGCTGTTTCAATGTTTTACAAATTCTACACTAAACCTTAGTATTTTAGATGAATAAAACTACTTTTAAAAACATTTCTAACATAAGATAATTTATTCGGCTAATTTGTGTAAAGTTTAAATTAAGTAGCTTTTAAATTTGTTATAGATCAACTTTAACATAATATAATATTATATAAAAATATTTATCAAAATTTTAATTAACTAATTATTTGCAGTTTCTTGCTTTTCTTTTTTTATTATGTTTGCTGATAATTAAAGTAAAAATTGGTAACATATTATAGGATGACAAAAGACATAAATAGAACAATAAAATGATAAAAAATTGTTAATTTTGTTTATTCTTTCTTTTCTACATTTTGTTAGAACAAATTAATGTTATCTGTCTCAATCGAGAGTATCTGGACTTAGCTTTAGACTGGATGAAACAGCCCATGATTAGTGCAAACGTAAGCAGTATTTCAATGTTGTCACTGAGCCATATTGATAGGTTTATTGTTAATTTAAAAAGATTTTAATAGGAACCATCAACACCATACCCATTTATTTCAAGACATATTGAGCAGTACAAAGATCATTAACCTCTAAAGTTTAACTACATTTAAATTAAAAATACATTACTGTTTAATATCACCAGCATCAATACCCTTATTTCCTTTTGTAACATAATTCTTAATATATATTACCTATTTTTAATACAAGATACATAATGTGCAGGAAGGTTGGTAACTAAAATACGTTCTTTTGGATAACATATTCAAAAATGGTGATTTATGATATGGTATTTATTTTTATTATGATACAAAGCTAACTAATCGTTAAAACTCATGAAGAGGTGTATTTAAACAAAAACAATTACACAAAAACTTCAAATTTATTAACCATAGGCATAAGTATATGATATAGCATAATACTAAAGTCACATATAACTTAAGTTATAGATAATATTAACAAAGTGTTTAACACAGTTTACCTTTAAATCACACAATATGTCTTTCAGAGTTTATTTCTTTATAATTTATTTTATTTATTAATATTTTATTTGCTATCTTTGAGATGCTTTTTCCATTGTTTTTTTCAGATGTTTTGGTTTTTGGAATTTACAAATATATGTATTTATTTACATACATTAAACAAGAAGTGTGTCTCAATGTGACTTTATTACATTTAAATACTGCATTCTTATTTATTAAATTATATTAATGAATTAAGCAAATAAAACAGAAATTACTTGCTAATGTAAGTAAGAAATGTTTCATACAACTTTCTAAACTAGGTTTTGATGTTTAGTAACATATCTTAATGACTATTTATAGACCTATACCTTAGGTTGCAGATGTTTTATTGCATTAAAAATTAAAAAAAACCCATCTTCCTGGTGTAGAAAAAATAGGTTTATTTCAGAACTTTTATAATTGCCAATTATTTCTTCAACGCATAAAATTTCTAAAAGGTCACATATTCAAACAGGCGTTACGGTAAAACGCCCCATTCGCCAGGAATCAAACAAATTGCAAAATGCGAAGAATGGGATAGGCTTTCAGAAAAACATACCCTTCGAAATTCCCCCAGGGGGAGGGGGTCTATTGGCAGCTCAAGGTCTAATACATTTATGGCTTGTTTTCCCATTTTCTTTTCTTTCGGTAACATATTTCAATATAGCGTTACGGGCTTATGTCCCAATGTATATCCCTGTATTACATTTGTCCAGAATTCTCATTTATCTTTCTATATTTTACTTATAAGCACAAATTACTTGCTACTGCACGTGAGAAATGTTTCATATATCTTATTTTACTAGGTTTTTATGTTAAGTAACATAACTTAATCACTATTTTAGACCAATACCTTAGGTTACAGATGTTTTATTGCATTAGTTATGTAGATTAGAGCTTCCTGGTGTAGAATAAATAGGTTTATTTTAGAACTTTTACAATTGTCAAATATTTCATTCTTACACAAACTTTATTCAAAGGTAACATATTCAAACAGGCGTTACGGAAAAACGCCCCACTCGCCAGAGTGCAAACAACTTGCAAAATGCGTAGAATGGTATAGGCTTTCAGAAAAACATACCCTTCAAAATTCCCCAAGGGGGGGGGGGAGGGGGGTCTATTGGCAGCTCAAGGTCTATTATCGCCGATACCCAGATTTAATTCATAAATACAAATGCAGTTTAAAATCACTTTTGCAACAAGGTATTTCACAACCAGTTTTTTATGGAGATTTAATTTATAAACTTAAAAAGATAAAAGGCAGTGTTAATTTCTCCCGGTTATTCGTAAAAACCATCTGTAAATTTAAAAAGAAAGGTTACCAACATGATATTTTACAGCGCTCTGCAGGCCTAGTGATTAACCCTTCTACAGTTGATCAACCCTTCTACAGTTGATCATTATGCTTACCTCTTTGGTTGCACGACGGTGGCAGGGGTTTAAGAGTTTATGAAGGTTAATGGGGAAATCTTTTCTTAAAAGAACCTAGAAGCTCGATTTGTTTCTTTCATCCCTGTCATCGTGTTCTTGCTGATTTTACTCCAGGTGCTCTGGTCTCGGAAAGATCATTGAGTACCCGCCCTTTGGCTTTGCAATGCTATTAAATTCTTATGTTTATATGTTTGTATGCTTTTGCATGCAACATTGTTGAGCTGATGGGTGGGTTGGAGTTATTTCACCAAGACAATTTGTACTTGTTTTGTGATACGAGAACCTGTTGGGGCAAGTGTGAGGTTGGTGCACCCTAGAACCTGGTTTAAACCCCCAGTGGCAATTTGATTTGCCACTGACCGTTCCAAGGCGGTAACCCCTCGGGTTCTCATTTTTGTTTTTTTGTTAGTGGCGTCTTTTTTTAAACTGATTATTTTACTAACCATGCTCTCTCCCCCTCTCTTCTTCTTGACTGTGTGGGGAGGCTGTTTTTTGTCTGAATGTGGCGATTCCTGATATGCATATTTCACCTTTTTATATTGTTTTACCACAGATATCGACGAATGCGATCTAGGTACAGACAAATGTCAACAAAAGTGCGTCAATAACGCAGGAACATACAGTTGTTCATGTTATATTGGGTATGATCTAAATGATGATAGACATACATGCGAGAAACGTAAGTTAATGGATAACGGGAAC
The DNA here is from genome assembly GCA_038501625.1 of Corbicula japonica. NCBI lineage: Eukaryota > Metazoa > Mollusca > Bivalvia > Venerida > Cyrenidae > Corbicula > Corbicula japonica. The sequence continues at coordinate 67,636 of JAZAYU010001153.1, read as the reverse complement.
TCTACCTGTAACATTATCGTATCAACGCTCGGCTGTTGGAATCTCGACACGAAGTTTAAATGCTGAAAAATATATGTAATATACTGCAAAGAAATTTCCTTGAATTGGATTGGATAATTTGCCGTTGATGTAAATCCGTAATTACGGATCGGCCGTAGATATGAACTCACGTACCTTGATTTCCCTCTTCTGGCCTCCCACCTTTTGTTGTCGTCCGCCACTTTGTTTCGAATGTCCGTAAAAATGCTGAATTTGAAGCCGATCTTGTAAATTATATTTAAAGTGGTATGCTTAGGGATTACTTAAAATGTTACAGAAAATATTTGTGTTTTGTTTTTCACGTTGAAAACGATCAGATTATTCTCAAATTTTGTAAATAGATATCAAATCGATAGTCCATTCAATTTCTACAGAAGTGACGTCATGCGGGTAAATAAATGACGTCAGACATGTAATTATTGAGGTTCTCAGAGGGGATTAAATAATCGTAATAAATGAAAAATCGATGTTTTCTAATTATTTTTGTCTGAAAAAAACTCTTTTCAGTATAATAAAACAATTAGTTGGTACCTTGAAAGGCTGTGTGAGGATATATTTCCGGTCTGGGTATCATATTATCCTTCGCCTGCGGCTCGGGTAATATGACACCCAGGTCTAACTGTACCGGCAATATATCCTCACATTCCCTGTCAAGAAATCAAATAACAAATAATATCTATTGAAATGAGAAAGTATTAAATCTAATATATATGGGGTTGTTGCCTTTACTATTTCTGAAATGTAATAATAATAATAATAATAATAATAATAATAAGTTATTGAACGGGAATGAATTTATGTGCAGAAAGTTATTTTACTGGATAACTTACATTGATATAACTATCGATTTTTTATAAATATTTATTATAGAACAGGACCCATGTTTGAATGAGAGAAATCTGACCTGTTCACACTATTGTTTGTTGGAGGGAAGCACCGCATCATGTAGATGTTACGGAGGTTACTCGTTGGGATCAGACAACCAGAGTTGCTCAGGTTTCATTTAACTTAATTATGGAAAACGATCAATAAATAACAATATTCATAAAATCGTTACTGCAAACAAATATGCAACTACATGAACTTCTTATTATTTAAATTAATAGGTTCTAACACCAACATGATTTGAATTGCGCATGGAAATGTATTGAACATTTTAATAGTTAAAGCAAAATAGAATATTTTTGTTTGTCCTCTAAGATATTCAAGTGTCAGTGATATTTATGTTTAAAAATAATATTTACTAAATAGGGTAAGTCAATGGAAATGTTATGTTCGGACAGTGTCAGTGAAAAAATAATTTTGAAATAACGTCATGGTAAAGCATAGGATATTCCTTATTATGCATTGTGTTGAAAAATAATATTATGTTGTCAAAATGAGTAACATAATCTCCAATAAATTATGATAAAATAAAATATAATTCTTATTTCTGACCGAAGACACCTTTGTACGTGGTTGGTCCAAATTTATAATATTATGCTTTATGTTATGTTTAGATATTAATGAGTGTGAAGATCCCAGCAAAAATCAGTGTAGCTTATCAGCACAGTGTGAGAATACTGACGGATCGTACCTCTGTAAATGTCCTCCGGGAAATAAACTGGAAAATGACGGACGTACCTGTTCAGGTAATTCAGTTTCACACAGTCAATATAATGCCAAACTGTATGTTTACAAAAGCCGAAAATTAAGAAAATGGATTAGTTCCAAAGATGTTTTCGTTATGATGAAATGTTTACTTAGAGTTTCTAGTCCATCCTGTTCTAAAACAATTAACATGCGGTTCTTTATTGGTTTCACAATATCTCACCTCTTTATGCACAGTGTCTGCATTTTGAAGATCATCGACATTATATGTGTTCATTTTTAGAATTATATCTTTTATTCGGCGTTCTAAATTGTTTATCCGTGTTCATTTTGACGTTTAAATTGCGAGTAAAACATTCATCTTTAATAGCATATTTATCTCAATGTTTTAGTCTTAATATGATACCTGTAAAGTCAGATGTTAATAAAAACAATGTTGCTCTACAGTAACTACAAACATTCACAACTTTCGAGATTCACGAGTTAAACGTTGCCTTTGACATTATCAAGTATTCTATTGACTGATTTTGCATACCATACTTAGCGCCTATTTCTCATAAATAAGAGTAAGCAACAGAATCCAAAATCTCAGATGAACATTTTCAAGCATCGCCTTTATTACATATATTACTAATGACATTCAAAAATAGGCACACAATTTTAAGCATACTGCTACCTTTATAGAGAATATTCCAACAAATGGTTTAACTCGTATATTAATAGCTGACACAGTCTGTTATAGGAGAACTTAAGTGAAAAATGTTTGAATAAAAATATACATACTTAATATTTAATTGATTTGAAAAAAAATAATGTAAAAGAGTTGTATTAAGCTTTCCTTTTACAGAATGTGACGAATACCATTTTGGTGTAAATTGTTCCCGAACGTGTAGCTGTCTCAATGGATATTGCAACAAAACTACAGGTAAAACAATTTACTGTTAATTGTTCCCAAACTTGTAGCTGTCTTAATGTATATTGCAACAAAAGTACAGGTAAAACTTTTAGTATGAATTGCTCCCAAACTTGTAGCTGTCTCAATAGATATTGCAACAAAACTACAGGTAAAACATTAAGGTGTAAATTGTTCTCTTAGGTGTTATTGTCTCAATGGGTATAGCAACAAAACTACAGGTAAAACATGTTAGTGTTAATTGTTCTCAAACTTGTAGCCGTCTCAATTGATATTGCAACAACACTACAGGTAAAACATTTAAGTGTTAATTGTTCCCAAACTACTAGCTGTCACAATGGATATTGCAACAAAACTACAGGTAAAACATTTAAGTGTTAATTGTTCCCAAACTTGTAGCTGTCTCAATGGATATTGCAACAAAACTACAGGTAAAACATTTAAGTGTTAATTGTTTCCAAACTTGTAGTTGTCTCAATGGATATGTCAACAAAACTACAGGTAAAACATTTTAGTGTTAATTATTCCCAAACGGGTAGCTGCATCAATGGATATTGCAACAAAAATACAGGTAAAATATTTTAGTGTTAATTCTTCCCAAACGTGTACCTGTTTCAATGGATATTGCAACAAAACTACAGGTAAAACAATTAAGTGTCAATTGTTCCCAAACTTGTAGCTGTCTCAATTGGTAATGCAACAAAACTACAGGTAAAACATTTTAGTGTTATTATTCCCAAACTTTACCTGATTCAATGGATATTGCAATAAAAAATACAGGTAAAACAATTTAATGTAAATTGTTCCCAAACTTGTAGCTGTCTCAGTGGGTATTGCAACAAAACTTCAGGTAAAGATTATAGTGTTAATTGTTCCCAAACGTGCAGCTGTCGCAATGGATATTGCAACAAAACTACAGGTAAAACATTTTAGTGTTAACCCGGGGCTAGGCGGCATTTCAATTACTGCACATGAACAGGTCCTGTCAAACCGAGCCAGCAATATTGTGATATTTGTCGGGGTTATGGGCTTTTGAAGTTCCTTTTTCATCTTTCTGTATATAAACTATTGGAAACTTTAAATTGAGCACTTATTTGACGAAATAACTTTAACTTTTAAACTTGAACTGGACTTATATCTTCATAAAAGGACATAAATCATTTAAAGCTATTTTGTGAACAATTTAAATTGATTTAATTATAATTTATTTCAGGTTGTGTTTGTAACAATGGCTGGGCTGGAAACCAGTGTGACAAAGATATGAATGAATGCGACATTGGACTCGTTAAATGCACCGCTGCAAACACTGTTTGTGTTAATACTCTAGGCAGTGCATTGTGCTCCTGCAAATCAGGATTTGTTAACAATTCAGGCATTTGTAAAGGTAGAAATCGATTTTCAATTAGTGCGTCTTTAACTGCATTTGTGAATAGTGGAAATTCGTTCAGATCATATACTTTTGGTGTTTAAACCAAAAAACTGTGTGACCTCTTTTAGCGTCAAATTCGACACGTCGTTTCAATCGCTATGTGACGTTATTTTACACCAGAAGCCATAATATGCATACATCTTATTATTTAAATTTGTATAGAAATAATAATAATGTGTTATATCTTGCTATAGATATTGACGAATGCAGCGATCTTTCAAAGAACACATGTAGTCAGATTTGTGTAAATACTGAAGGGAGCTATAGGTGTGAGTGTCGCTTAGGTTTTCTGACAGGTTTGGACGGAACATGCACAGGTCAGTACCATAATTGTACCCATTAATCTACTTCACGATTCTATAACATAGTCATCTATATATTTCTTTTATTTGTTTAACCTTCATTTGCTAGTAATGTTACATTTAATATAATCCAAAAGTGAAATATGCATATTAAGAATCGCCACACACACATGCACAGGCTTCCCACGCAGCAAAAAAGAAGAGAGGGAAAGAGATCATGTAATTACTAGTATACGTATGACAAATTCAAATAACACACCACAAACAATTAAACTTGTGAAATATTTTAGTCTGTCTTCAATTTTGTATTTACAAAAAATAAACGAAAAATAGAACTCTTTGTAATAATTATTGCTTGATTTATGAAATAGTTACTTAGTAAGTTGTGTTACCATGTAACTATTATTTTTATGTTTGTTTCCAGATGTGAATGAATGTTTGGGTAGTCATGAATGCGCTCAGCGCTGTGAGAACACTATCGGAAGCTACAGATGTTCATGCCATGACGGATACCGACTCAATATAACAAACAGAAGATCATGCCTCGGTAAGAACAAATTGGTCAAATATAAGATAAATTGTAATTGGTATGCAAATATGAGATTAATTGTGTTTTGTATGTTTGTCAAGCTAACGAAATGTCATTTTTTGCACGTTATTCGTTAAAACATTGTCAAACCAATTACTTAAACATTGACCTTAAATTCTGTAATTCTGTATCAAAGTAAGTAACTGTTTAGAGGTAACTCATATCACAATGGAAATGAATAGTGCAGTCAGTTTGGAAAGCTTTGATTTGAGTACGGCTTTTCCGTTTAACGGTTTTTTCGTCTATTGGCTTTTACTAAAAAGTGTGAATTTTCTTCGTGAATTGATTTATAAAACGTTTCTATTGAACTAGTCTTTGTATAATTGTGTAAGAACGTAGTTTTGGAGGGAAATATGTTGAAAATGCTTACTCGCTTTGATAAATATTTTATTATAGCCGAGAATGAATGTACTCCAGCCGAGATAGGCGCTTGTGGAATCCACACTTCGTGCTCCAGCACATCAAGTGGACCTGTGTGTACATGCGTAAAGGGCTTTGTTAACATGACGTCCAGTTGCCAAGGTAAATATTTATTGCTCCCCTGTATAACAGAACAGTACTTCTTGACAAGTTCATTGGTTAATAAATTCTGACTGATTTGTCTTTGTATCTTGAAAATAATGATATACCATTCCAATATAAACAAGATAGCCATCCCATACATTTGATGACCCCCCCCCCCCCCCCCTTCGACTTTGAATCAGTTTGTTATCATGTTCCACTAATCAATTTCACAAGATTATGGAACAGTATTAGATAATCGCACATGCCAGTGATCGTCAACATGAACTTTTTTCGATTCTTATTCAAAACGAATGTAGCGAAATCAAAAAACAAACGATCAAAGCAATTATCTTGTTAATTACCATGAAAAGGGTGAGTTTACTATCAAAATCAGATAAATGTGTACTGTGATGGTAGTTTACTTGCTTGCTACGGAGAACTGGACACGTTTTGTAAACGGATATTTTGTAGAGGCGAGAAGACAATAAAGAGCACACAGCGTAATTGCAATGTTCTTGTATCTAGAAGATTACGTTACCACTTTTAACATTTACTCGACAATTCAAACATTGCTGCTCCTGCTGGATTTGGTCCAACCGATTCAGCAGCCCCCTAAAAAGTTTTTACCTGTCTTGTGACATCTGGTACTATGTTGTAGTTTTTTCTTCTTTCCTAAATCGACAAAACGTTTTTGTTTATTGTCCTGTAACATATACAATGACAAATGCTGGTTCACTTGAGGTACTATATGCTATCATAACATTATTTATTATTGTTTTGTTTTTAAGACATTGACGAGTGCAACAACGCTCTTAGTCCTTGTTCTCAGAACTGCACCAACGCTGTGGGAGGCTTTAATTGTTCTTGTAAACCAGGGTTCTACCTAAGGGATGACAGGACGACATGTCAAGGTAACATATTGTGGCGTCGTACTTCATTTCGTTGCATAGTCAATATAAATGCGAACAGAAAATGCTTGCAGACATTGAACAATGTATATTTATTACATATGAACATGTTAAATTCGAATAACTTTTGGTTGTCATGGCATGATGTCAAGACGCTTACGTTAAAAAAACTATATTGTTATCGATCTGGTAAAACGCAAAATGTAATTTCTACGAAAAAGAATAAACAAATATGTGACTGCCTAACTCTGGAACACCAAATCCTTATAAATGATAAGCAATTAAATAGTTTTATTTGAAATTGGTCATTCCAGAAATGCTACAAAGGTGGTTTGTTAAGTGGTGTACGTATGTGTCTATGATAGTCCAGACTGTAGTTTCTGTCTTTAGAATGCTTAAAATTGAATAATAAGTATACGTTGTTATCTTTCTTTTTGTTAGAATGTAAGAGTTGGACATACGGCGCTAGTTGTGGATATAACTGTTCGTGTAATCGTACAAACACTGATTCGTGTGATAAAGTGTTAGGAAACTGCAAGTGCAAGTCGGGATGGACTGGTGTCTCATGTAAGGAGGACATTGATGAATGTAATAATAAATCAACATGTCCAGCGAACTCTAACTGTAACAACAGTCCCGGGGCTTACAAGTGTGTGTGCAACGATGGCTATTTCAAATCTGGTGGCCGATGCGAGGGTATTTCATCTTTTTCTTCCGAAACCTTGTGTATCACGCAAATTAATTTTGATACAATATTGATACTGAAAACATATTATCTTTGCTATCATTATCATTAAGGAATAAGTATCTGAATTTTATTTAACTCGCGAGTATTATGGATTTACACTATCAACATATACGCTTCATAATTCACTTAAATCAATATAAACATGATATTTTTCAGAATGCGGTGACCGCAATTTTGGTAAAGATTGCTTATCTACATGCGTTTGCAACGTCGAGAACACCGTGGATTGTAACAATGTTAATGGATCATGCCTCTGCAAGCCGGTATTAAATCCGTGTTCTGTTTTTGCTGTTTTACACAATTAAAAAACCAGAAGTATTCCCTTGCTTTCTACTTCATTTTTAGCTCGACTATTCGAAGAATATGTCGAGCTATTCTACTCACTTGGGCGTCGCCGTCTCGCTTTGATTAAAGTTTGCGTGCAACATACCTATATCTTAAAAACTACTATAGCTACAGCTTTGAAACTTGGCACACTTGTTCATCATCATGTCCCAAGTGTGTGTGCTAAGAACCATAACTATAACTTTCATTTTGATCAAATTATGGCCCTTTTTCCACTTAGAATTTCAGGTTAAAGTTTGCGTGCAAGCTATTGTACAAACTCATAACTTCAACAATACTTATACTACAGCTTTGAAACTTGGCACACTTGTTCAACATCATGTCCCGAGTGTGTATGCCAAGAACCATAACTCTAACTTTCATTTTGATCAAATTTTGGCCCTTTTTCGACTTCGAATTTCAGGTTAATGTTTGCGTGCAAGCTATTGTACAAACTCATAACTTCAACAATACTTAAACTACAGCTTTGAAACTTGGCACACTTGTTTAACATCATGTCCCAAGTGTGTATGCCAAGAACCATAACTCTAACTTTCATTTTAATCAAATAATGGCCCTTTTTCGACTTCTAATTTTAGGTGAAAGTTTGCGTGCAAGCTACTGTACAAACTCATAACTTCAATAATACTTTAATACAGCTTTGAAACTTGGCACACTTGTTCATCATCATCATGTCCCGAGTGTGTTTGCCAAGAACCATAACTCTAGCTTTCATTTTGATCAAATAATGGCCCTTTTTCGACTTAGAATTTCAGGTTAAAGTTTGCATGCAAGCTATTGTACAAACCCATAACTTTCATACTACTTGTACTACAGCTTTTAAACTTTCAACACTTGTTCATTATCATATCCCGCGTGTGTATGCCAAGAACCATAAGTCTAACTTCCATTTTGTTAAAATTATGGACCTCTTTTGACTTAGAATTTCAAGTTTAAGTTTGCGTGCAAGCTAGTTACTTTCATACGTCTTGTACTTTAGCTTTGAAACTTAAGACACTTGTTTACCATCATGACCCTGACTATGTATGCCAAGAACCTTAACTCTTTTTAATTTGTAATCAAATTATCGCCCTTTTTCGATTTAGAATTTCTGGTTAAAGTTTGCGTACAAGCTAGTTACTTTCATACATCTTGAACTATATCTTTGAAACTTAAGACACTTGTTCACCATCATGACCCTGACTATATATTCCAAGAACCATAACTCTTTCTTTTATTTTTATCAAAGTATTGCCCTTTTTCGACTTAGAATTTCAGGTTAAAGTTTGCGTGCAAGCTAGTTACTTTCATACTTCTTGTGCTATAGCTTGGAAACTTGTTCACCATCATGACCCTGACTATGCATGCCAAGAACCATAACTCTTTGATTTTATCAAATTATTGCCCTTTGTAGACTTAGAAATCAAGGTTAAAGTTTGCGTGCAAGCTGGCAAAAGCTCATAACTTTCATTCTATTAAAACTACAACTTCTTCTTCTTCGTCTTCTTGGCGTTCGCTCTACACGACCACTCCAGCATCCGCGATGAAAGTTCTGGTCCTCCGTAGGTCGTCAACAGTTTCTGCTGGATTGTTGCACCTTATGGCCACGTTGCTTCTCGCTCCTGGTCGTATCGTTTACATCGTTGGAGGATGTGCTCTGCAGTCTGGTCCTCTTCTCCGCAGGGACATATTCTGGATGGCACCAATTTATACTTCCTACACATGTGTGCATTCAGTCTGTTATGCCCTGAGCGTAACCTCACCATCACCACCTGCTCTGGTCTGTTTAACATGTGGTAGGCATCTGCTTCCTGTCTGGTATTTGTGAAATCCTCAATGATGGTGGCTTTCTCCTTGTATGTCACCTGGTTATCTGGTTGCTCTAACTGGTCTCCTATCCTAGCCAGCTTGTCAGCCTCCTCATTTCCGGGCACTCCACAGGGAGATGGTATCCATTGAAGGGCAACCCAAGACCCAAGCTTGTTCACGGCTTGTGCTAGTTCAGGAACATTGTTGCTTTGCAGAGCCTCCAGAACTGATCTTGTGTCTGTGAGGAAGACTACAGAGGTTACCTCTTCTGCTGAGTCTTCAATCAGAGAGACTGCCTTCATGAGCGCCTCAGTCTCTGCTCTGTAGTTGCTACAGTGCTTCCCAGTGGCGATGTAATGGGCCGATTGACGGGAATGTTATATGAATACCAGCGACTCCATCCTTAATAGCTCTAGTGGCTGACCCATCTGTATATACATGGGTCCATCTGTCTAAAGGATAGTCTGCGTAGATAGTCGCAAGTGTCAGACTTCTACGGATGGTCTCATTTTCTTGTTTGCCCATGTCAAGTCCAGGAATAGCAAGTGCCACTTTCACTGCAGACAGGTCAATGGCTGTAGGATTGGTAATGTCTGCTCGGCCCAAGGGAATCGTCTGTATGTTTAGTTCAGAGGCGTACTCTCTATTCAGCTTCTGTGCTTCATGTACAAAGCTGGAGCGCTTAAGGCGGTTCTTGGTGAATCCCTCAAGCCTGTTCCTCATGGGGTGATTTGGGAGCGACTTGTACTTGTTTGCCTGGAGAAGGACTTTGGTTTGTCTTCTTTCATGAAGTGGTTGGATTCCAGTCAGTTTCTCCATGAAGGCAATTGGTGTAGACTTGGTGGCACCTGTGAAAATGCGCAATGCCTGATTTTGTACTTTGTCTAAGGCTTGCTGGTTCGTCTTGGCTGTTGTGAACCATATGGCTGAGCTATATTCCATTGTGGGTACTGTGCCCTGATAGATGGTCTTCAATATTTGCTCATTCGCACCCCAGGTTGTTCCAGCAAGTTTGCGCATCAAGGCTAATTTTCTTCGTGCTTTCCCTTCTACACGGTTGATGTGTGGTTTCCAAGTCTGCTGCTTATCAAACGTGACCCCAAGGTATGTGGCTTCGTCTTCCTCCTTCAGTAGAGTTCCAGCCAGCATAACCGTCCCAGATTTCTGTTTTGTAGACAAGGTGAACAGTGTGGTAGACGACTTCTCCTTATTGATCGTAACGCACCAGTCTTCGGCCCATGCTGCAAGTGTGTCCAAAGCTCCTTGCATTCTGTACGTGGCTGTAGAGGCGTGTTCTTCTTTGCACCATAGCACCAGGTCATCAGCATAGAGAGCACCATAAACTCCCTTTGAAAGTTCAGACACCAGGTCATTGATGAAGACCAGGAAGAGTGTCGGGGACAGGACTTCACCTTGTGGGACACCATGGCGTAGCAGAAACTTCCTACTGTTGGATTGGCTCAGGCTGACTCTGGCTCTTCTGTTGAATAGATACGAGTTGATCAATTGCAGCATGGCCCCACCAACTCCATTCCTCATGAGCTTCACTTGTAGCCCTTCTGTCCAGACTTTGTCGAATGCTCTCTGTAGGTCGATCAATGCTGTAAGGACCACCTTGTTTTCTTGAAAGGCATCTTCGACTTCCTGTGCTAGGTATGTAGTCTGGTCTTCTGTGGAACGAAATTGTCGGAAACCAGACTGTTCAGACGCCAGCAGGTCAAGGGTCTCCATGTACCACTTTAGGCGTGTATTCACATTCCTCTCCTTTGTCTTTACTACACAGCTGGTGAGGCTGATTGGACGGTAGCTGGCTGCCTTCTTTACAACTTTAAAACTTTGTATACCTTTATTTTATCATACATTATTTGATGTTCAAAGGCCCATAACTCATTCTTGCTTTTTTATATTTACTTTCTGCCCTTTTTTACTTAGAAACTAGAATTAAGACTTAGAAATTGTGGTTAAAGTTTCAATGTTAGTGGTCTTTTTTCATATGTAATGCCAAATGCATAGAAAAGGTTTAAAACAGAAAACAGACATACATACTTTGGATGAAAGTGTTGAGTGGTTGACTATACTATACTATACTGTACTGTACTGCACTGCACTGCACTGCACTGCACTGCACTGCACTGCACTGCACTGCACTGCACTGTACTGTACTATACTATACTATACTATACTATACTATACTATACTATACTATACTATACTATACTATACTATACTATACTATACTACCACACCACACGATCCCACACAACACCTCATCACACCACATCTCACCACACCACACCACACTACACTTAATCTACTGTAATGTACTGTACCCACCCCACCACCACATATCACCACCAACAACAACACCACAAACAACAACAACTCCACCACCAACACTACCAACAACAACATCAACACCAACAATAACAACAAGAACAACAACACTAACAACATCAACACCAACAATAATATCACCACCACCACCACCAACAACAACAACAACAAAACCATCAACACCATCACTACCAACAACAACACCAATAACAACAACAACAGCACTAACAACAACATTAACAACCAACAAAAAGAACACCACCAACAACAACACCATCATCACCACCACCACCACCAACACCAAAAACACCAACAACAACATCACTATCAACAACAACGCCAACAACACAAACAACAACAACAACAACAACACAAACAACAATGCCAACAACAACAACATCAAGAACACCACCACCACCACCAACAACAACAACAACAAAACCAACAACAACACCATCACTACCAACACCAACAACAACACCAACAGCAACACCAACAACAACAACACTACCAACAGAAGCAACCAGCATACCATACTAGACGTCACCACACCATACCACACCACTATATGTGGGCAGGGATAGTGGGTTGATGGGTGTGAGATCGGGGGTGTCTTGGCTGGGTTGTGTAAACCCTCTAAAAACCTACAAGAATAAATTAAGTGTAATTTATTGATTTCAGAACTTGTATTAAGAAACTTTTGTTCATGTGTGTGTGTTGGGGGTGTCATAACTCCTGAATTACTCCCCAGTTTAAATGAAGCCCAGTTTAAAATGTGCTTAAATATGTCTGACTTTTCGAATAGTCGAGCGTGCAGTCGTTTCCGACTGGCTCTTGTTTATTTCTCTTGTCACCGTTTTTCTTAACAGTGTATTAATAAATGTAAATAACCTGAAATATTCCGTTGATAAATGGTTGGAAGTTGTGTCTATAATTCTCTATAAGTGTAATGTTTAATATTCCTTTTCAAATATTTGTTTGATAACCGAGATATTAAAAACACTAATTTTAACTTTAAATCTTTGAGCTTAAATTTAAGTTTTTATAACATAAAATATTTCATATTTTTTGTATTACAAATGTTTAATACAATTCCAAGTATTAATTTCATAATTATGTAGAAACTGCCACAAGCAGGAAACAAAGCCCTTATAAGACCCTAAAATAGGAAAAAAAAACTAAAAAATAAATGAAACGAAAAGAAAATGAGAAGAAGCATAAGTTCCTTATATCTTTTTTTATAAAGTTTAATTATTGTTTGTCAGAATTATAGGACAATATCAACGTTCTATAACGGTAATCGGTGATAAACATTAAAAAACAATGTAAATATTAAGAAAGAAATGTGTTGTCAGAAAAAAATATAAAAATATTAAAGCAAATTCACACAAAGCGAACAAAACCTCCTCACACAGCCAACCAGAGTATATGTTTATAAAATTACCGACCAATTATCTCCTATTTAAGGGATGGACTGGTTCAGACTGTACACTCGATATTAATGAGTGTAACGACACCTCGAATATCTGTCAGACAAAGAACAATTCCAGATGTGTGAACACTGTGGGCTCGTACAATTGTCTCTGCAATGACGGATTTAAAGAAATTGACGACAGTTGTCGAGGTGAGAAATGTCTTAAAACGAAAATATATCAAGTTATTTACATTTTATAATTACTGTGTACTGTTAACTAAATAGAAACTCAAGATACGTGTCATACGACCAATATCTTATAATTTAAGAAAGAACAGTGAACTCAATAATTATTTCATGCTTTGTGTAAACACTATACATACTTTTGCAGAAGATTACGAGTATTTACAACTATATGCCTTGTTTTATCAAACGTATATAACAAGCCGTGACGACTGCTGACCCGTATTACGTCATTCTAAGACATAAAGTCACAATTTTCCAGAAACATATTTTCGCATGGTTCAGCTCATTTTTAAACCAATTATGACAAATTAAAGATAAACCTTACTGTAGAGCCTAAACAGAATGAAGCTGTTGATAAAACTTAGTAACTTATGATCAAAAGTGGTATACTACTATAACTAATTACAAAATTTCAACAGCTGAGTTTTACATTGGGCAGATTTTTTTAGCGACCGCATGTATTGAACTGTTGAATCTAGCAAACATACAGTAATGAATAAAATTTGCTGCGTTTTTAAACTATGTTTCGAAATTCGTTAAAATGTTAAACCACTGACATTAAAAACAGTACAGTTAGAAGGAAACAATTGTAAGGTTTAGTAGACAAAAATAATGTATTTGTTAATGGAAGAAGTGGGGAAGAATTTGTCATACTTATAGATCACACTTAAATTTATTTTCAGAACAAACTTTTGATATGACCTTATATGCTTCTAAACGTCAAAGTTGACGTGTTAAAAGCATGTAATTACATATATACATGTTGCAAAAAGCACATGAGCAGTTTTCAAATTTTGAAATGTTTTTCGATGGATCAAACTAACATTTGAAAACTGAAGTGCAGTAGCAGGATCACGAGTCAAAAAATGTACTTAATGTTTCCAGTATACATTATGGAATTAAATATTTAATCGATTACAAATGTTCAAACTACAACGATATGACTATAATTCTCCTCATGAAAATGAAGTACCCTCTTCATCCTTAAAACTAAGACTTTTTCACCACCTATTGAGGAATTGTCATTAAACTCCTCCGTTGTGTACGAAAACAATTGCCATGTTAATGGGTAAAACAGTCACAACATCGCAATAGCTTTAATCAGAAGGACGTACCGAATCCGGCCTTAAACTCTGTAACAAACTATGTAATCTCATCATTGCCGAATGGCAGAACAAGCGTTCAAACAATATTAAAAGCTTTATTTAAAAAAGAGAGACAGTTATTTTCGTAAACGGATACCATATCCGTTACGTACGATTATGTGACTTGTGTTTTACATGTGCCTTGATTAAATAATCAATTGTTTCTCATTAATGCGTGAAATTAATGGTGATTTCATAACAAGAAGTACACATAATGTATTTTGTAATGTTTAAAATTTGAAAACTTCTTCGTGTGTATGAGATTAGCTGTCTAATCATAGGTGTATATTTTTACAGAAAAATACAAGGATTTGAGTCCGTGTGACGTGTTTGAAGATATCAAACGGTGCGATGACAATTACCGCTGTGTAGTCGAAGGCGACACTCCCGTATGCAGGTACATTTTCGTAATCACTTTCGTTTTGAGACTTTCAACAGAAACGATAACGATAGGTATTATTTCCCATAAATGATTTCTTGACAGGATATGTTAGAATATATGTGAGGATATATTGCTGGTTTGAAAACATAAAGGCTTACGACAACAAAAGGTGGGAGGCAATAAAGGTGAGGGAATAAAGGCATGTGCATTGTTTTAAGGTCATTCAATATATATACGGACATACATCAACGGCAAATATACAATCAAAAATATATTGTTTGCAGTATAATCAACATAATTTTGGACTTTGGAAGTCGCCCTACATTGATCAGAAGCTATGAACATTCAGTGTCTGATTTATTCTAATAGAACACCTTTTTGTCGGTCATCCTGATAACCGACATATTATAATCGACCAAACTTGAGCTCTTTAGCCTAAACACCGGTTAACACTGACTCACGGTCCAGAACGGATAATTTTGACTTGGTCACCTGTTCCTAAGACGCATGCAAAAGAATAGTGAAGAGGCTGATGTTCGATTGCTTGATAAATAGAGCTGCCGTTTACCGGAAAAGACATTAATGATTCTTGTATACCTAATTTATAGTTTTATTCAGGACGTGTAGAAATAATGCAGTTGTTTAAGAATCTTCAAATAGGATGAATATGTACTTCCACGAATGCCTGATAGGTCATAGCGGTACTATAGAACTTTCCACCGTCAATTTAGCAGACAAGCCACGCTTATTTACAAAGTCAGTATTAATTATCAACATTCATAATAGTGTAGTTCTAGTTAGGTCCGCAAATCAGGCCAAAACAGGTCAGTGACCGTTAGGAGACGGTAAGACATGTATTCGTATGTTGATGAATTTATTAATTTCACTTTAACTTTGTGCTGATCACATTTATTGTTATTGTTAAGAGGAGTTTCTTTGAAACTGTTACAACGAAAACTTTTTTTTTTGTTTTTAATTAATTCTATGACCAAACTATTGGCATTTTGTCACTGTTTTAAAGGAATTTCACACATATTCCTTCTCAGCCGGAAAATTACTTCAAAGGGTAGTGGTCTTATAGTTTATTCTAAACGATCACCATTTACATAAAAATGTTATTGGTTGTATTGTCCACTTTACTGTATATGTACTTGTAAAAAAATGCTATTGTTTTAGCATTGACTTAAGACCGAACAAGATTAGTGACATAGTGTGTGTATGTGGGGTCAGACATTAAGTTTAGGGAGTGCGCGGGGAATGTTTTACACGTTTATCTATTAGAGGATCTATTCATTCATAAATAACAAAATTATGTTAGCTTCGTTTTGACATGGAAAAGGAAAAAAATATTTAAAGTATAGCCTCTTTTCCTGTCGTTTCGCGAATTTATGTTATTTAGCATGCGCATGCGCATGTGAATATCATTCATATTATTAAACATATCGATATATATTACAAAAATGTGTGCTTTAAAAGATACGACAGCTATTTTACTGAAAATTTTGTGTTTATGGTTGCATCTACCTTGTTATAGATAATGACCTGAATTGTGATGATTCACCGACTATTCTTACCTTTTCGCGAATTTCATTGGTTGATAGTTTACCTTCTTTTTTGGAGAGTATAGAGGCCCTGCTGGTGGTCAGCTTAAACATTGACTAATCAAACTTTTATAATACCTAATGCATGTCAGAATTGACAGTTTTTATGGTGAAAATGTGTTGTAGTAATTATAGATAATATAGTAATAATCAACACGAACTCTAGATAATGTTGAATATTTACATCTATTCAATGCAAATAAAATTATTTATAAACTTTCTACACATAAATAAAGAACATTAACAGATTTAACAACAACACATTAACAGCAGTGAACACAAACAAACTCATCCCCTTTCCTGATAACAGACTTCTTATCACAGAAGGACAAGTGGACCCAGTGACCACAAATATCACACTGTCCCCAGGTGACAAGCTTAAGATATGGTCGTTTTGATAGATCTGCTGGTGAGTATCTACCACAAACACAACACAGGTCACTTTCTGACAGTTGGCTTTCATCATCATCATCATCATCATCATCATCATCATGTGGTGCAACATTTAATCCACTAGTAGATGGTCTGGGGCTAAAAGGTACGCGCTTGTTACAGCTAGCCATGGACTGCTTTGCTAATTCTCTGTTTTCCTTTTCAGATTCGTACACCTCTACCTCTTGTATATAATCATCCGATGTTATTTCTCGTCCACTTGTAGGTGGTCGCCGAGAAGGAACCCTTTGTTTAGTGGTGGTGGTGGTGGTGGTGGTGGTGGTTGTAGCAGCGGAGGAAAGAGACATGGCTAGCTTTTTGGAAAGATACTCTTGAACAGCTTCTTTTCCCTGCTTAATAGCTGCTACCTTGTCCAACGGTGTACTGTCACGAAATGACTCGCAGGGTAACAGCCTGTCTGCTGGAATGGCCTCTCTGTTGTATGGGTAGATGCCTGTTCTCTTAAACCCAGAGACAATGTTAAGAGGGTTGACAGCTTTCAGGTACGCCTTACATGCCAATCCTGCCATCTCATATTTGGTGACGCATCTTCCCATGTTGTCCTTCATGAACTGGGCACACTCACTGTAATAGTACCTCTTGAAAGGGCCAAAGACTGCTACATCTAGTGGCTGAAGAACATGCGATGAATGGGCCGGCAGTACAAAGATGTGAATGTTCCTCTCCATTGCCCACTTGATGGTTGTTGGTGAAGTATGTGTGGTGTGACAGGCTGGTCACACAACACATACTTCATAAAGTGGTTCTCCATGTAATCCTGGAATACAGTAATGGTCGACCAACCGGAATCCGACATCATACTACGTGGTCCAGGGTATGTATCAGCCATCAAATCCACATTCATTCGTTTTCCTGAAAAAATACAGTTACAATACAGAAACGGTGGTTATTTGAGTGGTTTATTACATAGTTAATTTGTACATGTATTAGTATTGAATTTATAATAAAAATGTTTATTTTATTTTGTGAGCTTGTTTTAAATGGAGTGTTTTTGATGTTCAAAGACCTATGATATTATTATGAATAAAATACCTTTAAACACGAAATAAGGTGGAAGTTGTCCTCCAGCAGCATTCACACAAGCAATGACAGTGGTTGTGCTGGATCTGGGAGAGGTAACTGCTTGGGCCTTCTCTTTTGTTGGAGCTATCACGTTGGGTGGTCTGTGTTCTGGACTGATGCCAGTCTCATCCAGATTATAGATGAGATGGGGCTTGTCTGTGAGACCAAGCTCATCTATAACCTGTTTGAGACTGGTGAAATAAGCATCAACACACTCTGGGGTTGTCTGTTTGGCTCTCACTGTGTCTAATGCAGCTGGTTTCAAGGAGGCAATGCGTGACTTCCAGCTGAAAAAAAAACATCAGTCAACATCAATTAAGTACATCAATTAAGTACAAGTAGTTGATAATTAATGAGCTGTTAAGGAAAATACTAGGATTGTTAACTTTTGCTTTTCAAACCTTAAATATTCACATACCGTTCAAGAAAACCATAAAGCCAACAATTGCTCAATGACTTGTCTGTTGATCTCTTCCCAAGGTGGTGGGCTAACTCTCCAGCTGTCCTCTGCATCTCAGTGTTAGACATGCCATATCCCAGCTTTGCTCTGTTCTCAGCATGGTTGATGATAGCCTCCTCTTCTTCCATAGTGAAGATAGCTGTGTTGCCAATGTTGTCATGGTCCACTTTCCCCCTTACTCTGTCTCGTAGAGTGTTGTATGGGATGCCATACTCCATGCACACTCTTCTAATCGAGACCTTTGTTGTAATAACTTTCTTGTATGCATTATCAAGAGCATCTGGGCTGTAATTCTTGTAGCTGCCATGGTACTTGCTTGGCTTGTTCTGAAAATAAACAAAAAACAACATGATATCAAACACCAAAAAAAAACAACAAGTGAAAATGCGCACCTGCTAGTTGACGATAATCGGCAATTTTCATGAGGAAAATTCATATGACGGGCCTCTGCAAGGGGAGCTTACTCAATAAAATCTATCAGAAACGTAAGCGACCGTGCACTAGCATCAAGCGGTCAAAACAACATCGATTTTGATAAAACAAAGATGAAATATGCATGCAATCCAATTATAATTACACGAATGTGATGTTATAAAGACCAAGGTAGATGTTTATGTTTGTCTTTACCTGTTTTTTTCGCATTTTCTTTGCATTTGATGTTCAGAAAATGACTTCCGGTAAAGTTGACAGGAATTTGGACACGCGCTGTTTCCGTCTTCCTTTTAAATCTCGCGATCTTTGATATTTGCGAATTAATAAGCATACGCGAAACGATAGGAATAAAGGCTAAATGCGATTGATCTTCATTTACAAGCTAACAAATCAATAATTCAAACAGAAACCTGAGATAAAAACATTTATTTTTGAAAGTTTGCGTTTCAGACAAATATTTGCGAAACAGTAACTGTCTTATACGCGTTTATATATTAACGCCACCGGTATTCCATATAAGCGGAGCCTACAGAATATCCATATTTTATAAATCATGTAAAGGGTATAACCTGGAAGTATTCCATGTGAGTGGTTACCGGCAAAGTCGGGATACTTTATGGCTGAGTCTGGAATGGCACGTTCGCGCCACTCCCCGGTAAATCAAAGTCGACCTGCATATACATGCTTGAGAAGACATACAATGCTACTGCAGCTTTTTAGACATCATATATAAATTACCGACAGCCAAGATTACGTTCATGCTATTGTCCACAGACATGGTCGAAGAAAATGAAATCCACCAAAGTACTCTAAAATTTAAACTGATATTCACTTAAGCATTCTATCCAAAAGTTCAAACGGTTAATAATACTTTTTGTGTTTTTCTGCATCATTTCTCCAAACATTATCTAAGTGAAATGGTACAACTGAGAAATTTTCAACAGACTAGCAGTATGCAGAAATAAAAATGTGGAAATGTACATTTTTCGGCTTTGTTTAGGGTGCATTATTTTATTAATTTTATGTTTGAGATAAATTCGCAATAGCAGTCGAGATAAAGATATTGAAACGAAAAAGACACGTGCAAAATGCATTCTTTTTGCCAGCCTGTAAAACAAACACGTGGACTGGAACTTGACCAGCACTACCTTGAATTCGGTATTATTCGTTTTACCGAATGAAGAGAATTGTCACTTCGAATTTTCATTTAAATGTTGCATAACACCAAAATAACGCTGTATTCCTCCGTGGACCGTTTTCATATAAGAGAACTTTTTTCTCTTCATCCGAGGGCCTCTTGTTTGCTGGGATTACATGTCAGAAAAAGAAACGAAAGCAGTTTCATTTCTTTATTTTGTTATATAGAGGTTGACTAGTGCCGGTACAGCGAATGTATATTTGTGGCACCGTATATAATATTCCACGTTTAAAGTATTGTCTGTTCGGTTAGAGATCAGTAATTTTCTTACAAGTAAGTTAGCTCCCTGTGTGTTTTTGAATAGATGGAGTGCAGATCTCCGCACCAATGTATTGCTGTATAGAAATCATGTTTAATGAGCATTGAATAATGGGAATTTGAACCCTATGGGAATTATAAATAATTTGGTTAAACCTACATAAAGTTCCATATTAAAGCCATTTGAAAGGAACATAACTCTTACAAAATTTGAGTTATAATTCTTATTGTCATGTGAGGCTTCGTTAATGCAAATTATGTTTTCAAACAATTAACGTTATATAACATAAACTTTCAAACTTATAGGCAACAATATGTTTCATGTAAAAGTCTTTCAAAAGGGGCATAACTAAAAAATATTGAAACGGGTTATCAGAGATGGCTTTGTTTATGCAAATAATGATATATTTCAAGTATTATGTTAATAGGACAAGGGCTTTCAATGTTATATGCAACATAAAGTTCGTTATTTAAGTCATTTGCAAGGGGCATAACAAAAAAATAATGTTTCTAGAATGATCATTTTTGCTGTCGGAGATGGCTTTATTCATGCAGATGATATATTCTTATTATTAAGTAAATAGGACAAATACTCACAAACTTATGGGCAAAATTACGTATTACATTTAAGTTTATGGGCTACAGGACAACTCAGCCGCAAACGCGGCTGCCAACGACGCCACCGAACATAGGATCCATTCGTGTTTACATGCTATTGAAGCTGACAAAATAATAAGCACTGTCATATGTTACACGGCGGAAATTCTAAATAAACACCAACATTCTAACAACATTTTTCTAGAGAAGTTTAAACTTTTAGTTAAAATGCCACGATAATGACCGACTAGCTTTTTGGAAAGCTAAAACTTGTTCTATACTATAACGAAAAAAATAGATCGATCTATTTTCAACTGCGCATGCCCATGGCTAGAAAAGTAGGCTACTTCTATTTTATAAGGACACGTCTTAATAGACTCTATCCTATACAAAAGTTGAACCGTTATTATAATACTTTAAATTTCTTTTAAAATATGACATTATTTTGACAAACTGCCTTACATACCCGGCGACCTTCATGCCCCAAGATCATAGAACTAAGATTAGAACCAATCGATGTTTCAGCCAATCAGATGCTTGAAATTTGAGACTGGTCTCCAGATTAAGTTCTGTGTTCTTGGGCACACAACACAACACACTTATTACTCAATCTCCTTAATGCTAGAGTATATTTGTTTGATAATAACTATAATTATATAAGCTATATTTATTTTACTAGGTTGGAGCAAGGTATGTAACATTCAATCACTTTGTTAATATCAGAAGCGTAATACATAATATATGAAACAATATAGAAATAGTTGAGAAATAAATTTAATAAAAATCAACAAACGTCTTCCAGAAACACTAAATCTCAGAAAGTATACAAGTACAAATAAGCTTATACTTGAGTGTAGTATTTTGTTATTACAGTAATAATCTGTCAAATTAACGCGTCAGTGTTGACCTGTATTCTTAAGGGGAATAAAGAAATTTAAAACTGGCAAAAAAACGTTCAGATTAATTTGAGAGCTTAGAACTGTTATCGTGTAGTAGTTTTTATTGAGTTGAATGAATCCTTGTGTACGGAATTTTTTATCTCAATAAATTAACCTAACTTTTGTATCATTTAATCTCAGTAAATTAACGTAACTTTTAGCATTTGATATGCTTTATTGGAATATATTTTTTATATTAATTTATAGAAAATTGGCCTGCTATAATCGGTGGTACAGCCGGCGGTGTGTTGCTTATTATTGTTGCTGCCCTAGTTGTTGTTTGGTGTGTTAGATTTAAACGAGGCAAGAAAAAGATTAAACGGTATGTATGTTTGAGTAAGATTACATAACATTGTTCACTTGTTTACAACTGTGTCTTTAAAAACCTCTATAAACGGTATGTATGTCTGAATAAGTTAACCTAACGTTGTAAACTTTTTTACAACGGTGTCTGGTAAAACCTTTATCATAATAACATACGCGTTTTTCTAGAACGACGTGTTTTGTTAATGTCCTAATGATGTTGTTGTCCCTTATTTAAATTTAAAAATGCAAGAACAATTAAATACAAGGTCGGCGGATAAGACATTTTAATCGATTACATCATTGTAACATTTAAGTTTTATTCAGAATTTCTAAATAGTATTTTTGTTGTTATGGATTGTTTTAGTAGTTATGCACCTCCGGAAGATTACGGACCCCATCCAAAGATGGAATACCACTCAAACTTTCGAAACATGCAAGCAGGTAAACATTTTGATTATTTAATATATCTGTAGGTTTTTTTAACCATTACCCGAACAAAGTCTACTTAAAACAAAAGATATCTATACGTTTACTTTCTGCATTATACTTTCAAAAGCTGGTGAGCAACAGTTTGAATATAGAACAAAAATAAGGTTTTAGACGAAATTTGAATTTATCGCAGTTCTCCTTATTGCAAACTGATCACAGTTTCTTCAATAGGTCATCTCAAACACACCTTGTTAGATCAATCTCGTTCAGGTCAGTAAAGAAAAAATGATTCAATGATTTCATTTTCTAAAAGACAAAAATGGGAAAATGTTGCTTAAAAAATAGTTAATTAAACAGCGAACGCGTGGCAATAGCATTCATGGCGTATTTGGTTATGATCGAAAATCTGTAGCTGCGTCTAAATTTTTCGCGGAAACTTTACATAACGTTTTCCCGATATAAACAGTTATGAGCGATGCCATACTTTTCCATTTTAAATGATTCTCATGCAATATACCAATATTGCGAAATTTACGCAAATAAATTAAATTTACGCTTCTGAACAGTTGCCCTTGAAATCATACATTTTGCAATTTAATATCTACACATGGTTGCTTTCAAAACGAATAAGTTGGGGAAAACATTCATTTTAATGATATAAGGCAACAATAAACATAAATATATTATCAAATTACTCTGTGAATTTCATTGCAGGGTAGAATTTTCACGAGAATTTGTGTTTCCAACAAATGCACCCTTAAAGCTTTTCACATAGTATCTAGTGTATACTGTATAGTGATGAAATCGTGTTGTAAAGATTTTCACATTATATCTTTTGAATACTGTATAGTGATGGAATCGTGTAGATACCAAATTTTCATCTTCGGAATGTTGATCAACTCGTGCAAATAAAAATTAAAGAAAACTTTTTATAGTGTTTTCATATTCTCTACCAAAAGCGTCATATAAATAAATTAAATAATAATATTTGTTGCCTTGTTTGCAAAGCTTTTGAATGTAGAAAGTTTAATAACAGTATATCAATTGTTTAAGTTATAAAACAGTTATGTTATGCTGCAATAGAAAAAAGATATATGTTATAAAGTTGTGAAATACAGGATTATAAAACCAGTTGTCTGCTTTCAGGGGATGGCAACAGTGATGGTGGCTTAGGTAACCTAACCTGGAGGTCGATGGTGACGAAAATGGCAATACCGTCTTATCGCAACCAAAACGTAAGGCCTGAACATTTTAAAATTGAGATTGGAAACCAGTATCAAATTTCAAATATCTGATTGCCTGAAATGACCAGTCGCAATTTAGCCAATCAGATGCTTTAGATTTGAGACTGGTTTTTAGTTTTATAACCTTGGGACAAGGTTGTTTTTGAAAGTTCATTTGAGAAATAAAGATAATAACAATTTTTTTGAGACATGTTTTGGTGCGTATCAGATCATAAGCGCTCTTAAAGTCATAAAAGATTATTTTCTTTATCCTAGTTTTGACGCTGTTATAATTAGAAATGTTTGTAGAATTTAACAAAAAACATAACCTTTCGAAAATGTGTTGATATTTTTCTTGATAAATGTAAACCTCTTAGCTCTACCGATTTGTTAATAAAGTTAACTTGTATGCTTTCGTTTCAGCCAAGCTCACCATACCGTATCCCTCGGGTGACCTCTGATAACTTGTATAAGTAGAAGTGACCTACTATCAAAACAGAACAGTACCTTGGTTACAACATGACAGCAACGAAATTTTCAACTTCTTTATTTTATCTTTCGACGACAGTTGGAAATAGTTGACATTTTCTTGTAAAAGGTGTTTTGATTGCACTACAATGTATTTGTTTTTACGGTATTGTATTTTATAAGGTTGATTGTAGATAAGCACTATTTTGCTGATTGACGGCTTAAAAAATATCATTAGCTGAGACGATGATATGCTCCATTCCGTATAGTGTTCTCAACTAAATATTTTTTTCTTTGCGTAATTATGTATTCATAAAATTTATATCGTTTACCACATTTTTGTTGACTTAGTCCGTACTGTTTGGTTTTAATTCAATAGTGCTTTGGCTTTTGCTAAATAAATACAAAATATTTTGGTATATTTATAACAAGTACCCAAATTGTGTATTTCTTTTATTGTAATCCTATTTAACGTATGGTAACCACTTCCTAAATGAGTGATGTCTTGAAAAGAGCTTGAGTTATTGTCCATGCCCTTATCCATAACAAATGCCCACCATCTCATTCTTATTATTCCTCTCTCAATTTCTCTCTTATGCACACATATGTATTTGTTGCGTCGCTAAACTGTGATTTCTCCATTTCGTATATAATTAAATGTAATCATCTATACAACGTATTTGTATTTAATGGTTTTGTGTCGTTGTTTTTAGCTCGACTATTCGCAGAATATGTCGAGCTATTGTACTCGCTTGGGCGTCGGCGTCGGTGTCGGTGTCGGTGTCGGCGTCCCGCTTTGGTTAAAGTTTGCGTTCAACCTACTGATATCTTAAAAACTACTATAGCTACAGTTTTGAAACTTGGCGCACTTGTTCATCATCATGTTCCCAGTGTGTATGCCAAGAATCATAACTCTAACTTTTATTTTGATCAAATCATGGCCCTTTTTCGACTTAGAATTTCAGGTTAAAGTTTGCGTGCACGCTACTGTACAAACACATAACTTCAATACTACTTATACTATAGCTTTGAAACTTGGCACACTTGTTTATCATCATGTCCCGAGTGTGTGTGCTAAGAACCGTTACTCTAACTTTCATTTTGATCAAATTATTGCCCTTTTTTCGACTTAGAATTTCAGGTTAAAGTTTGCGTGCAAGCTACTGTACAAACACATAACTTCAATACTACTTATACTAAAGCTTTGAAACTTTCAGAACTTATTCATAATCATATCCCGAGTGGGTTTGCCAAGAACCATAACTCTAACTTCTATTTTGTTCAAATTATGTCCCTTTTGCAACTTTTAGAATTTTAGGTTAAAGTTTGCGTGAAAGCTAGTTTCTTTAAACTTTTTTGTACTATAGCTTTGAAACTTTCAACACTTGTTTACTATCTTGACCCTGACTATGTATGCCAAGAACCATAGCTCTTTCTTTAATTTTAAATCAAATTATGGCCCTTTTTCAACTTAGAATTGTTGGTCAAAGTTTGCGTGCAAGCTACTTACTTTCATACTTCTTGTACTATAGCTTTGAAACTAAAGACACTTGTTCACCATCATAACCCTGACTATGTATGCCAAGAACCATAACTCTTTCTTTGATTTTTGTCAAATTATCGCCCTTTTTTACTTATAATTTCAGGTTAAAGTTTGCGTGCAAGCTAGTTACTTTCATACTTTTTGTACTATAGCTTTGAAACTTGTTCACTATCATGACCCTGACTATGTATGCCAAGAACCATAACTCTTTCTTTGATTTATATCAAATTTTTGCCCTTTTTAGACTTAGAAATTAAGGTTAAAGTCTGCGTGCAAGCTGATGAAACCTCATGACTTTTATTCTATTAAAACGACAACTTTAAAACTTTGATGTTCAAAGGCCCTTAACTCATCCTTGCTTTTTTCATTTAATTTTTGCCCTTTTTCGATTAGAAATTAGAATCAAGACTTAGAAATTATGGTTAAAGTTTCAATGTTAGTGTTTTTCATAGGTAATGCTATAGAAAAGGTTTAAAACAGATGTACTTAACATACTTTGGTTGAAAGTGTTGAGAGGTTATACCATACCACACCACACCACACCACACCACCACCACCACCACCACCACAACCACCCAACCACCCGTCCACCCACCAACCACCACACCACCACCACCACCACCCACCACCACCACATACCACCACCACCAACTACAATAACACCACCACCACACCACCACCACCCACCGCCACATACCACCACCACCAACAGCAACACCAACAACAACAACAACATCACCAATAACAACACCACCACCAATACCAACACCAAAAACAACACCACCACCACACCAACCCCACCCACCCACCACCACACCACCACCACCGCCCATCCACCACCACACCACCACCACATACCAACAACAACAACCACCCCCAACCACACCAGACCACCACCACCACCCCCCCACCACATACCACCACCACCACCAACAACAACAACAACAACACCAATAACAACACCACCTACACCAAAAACAACATTAACAACACCACAAACACCACCTCCACCAACAACAACACCAACAATAACACAAATAACAACAACACCATCACCAACAACACCACCAACAACACCGTCAACAACGCGACCAACAACCACATCAACACCAACAATAGCATCAACAACACCAACAAACAACAACACTGACAACAACACCAACAACAACACCACCAACAACAACAACACCACCACCAACAACAACAACACCAACAACAACAACACTATCACTACCACCACCACCAACACCAACAACACAAACAACAATAACACAAATAACAACAACAACTCCACCAACAACAAAATCACCAAAAACACCATCAACAACACCACCACCAACAACAACAACAACAACATGAACACCACCACCACCAACAACAACAACAACACCAACAACAACATCAACTCCAACAATAGCATCAACAACACCAACAACCAACAACATCAACAACAACACCAAAATCACCAACACCAACAACAACAACACCACCAACAACAACACCAACAACAACACCAACAACAACACCACATACACCAACAACAACACCATCACTTTCAACACCAACACTACCAATACCAACAACAGCAACAACACCAACACCACCAACAGCAACAAGCATACCATACCATACTATACAACACCACACCACATCACTATAGGTGGGCAGGGATAGTGGGTTGATGGGTGTGGATCAGGGGTGTATGAGCTGGGTTGTGTAAACCCTCTAAAAAACAACAATAATAAATTAAGTGTAATTTATTGATTTCCTAACTTGGATTAAGAAACTTTTGTTCATGTGTGTGTGTTGGATGTCATAAACTCCTTAATCACTCCCCAGTTTAAATGAAGCCCAGTTTAAAATGTGCTTAAATATGTCTGACTTCGAATAGTCGAGCTTGCAGTCGTTTCCGACTGGCTCTTGTTTTAATTTTGAATGATTTGGTAAACATTTGAAACAAAGGTATCTTTTTATCACATAACTGAATTAAAATTGCATAAACAGCTTTGATACGATATTTTAAGTGATATCAGTCATTTACCGTTTACACGTTTTAAATAAGCTCCACCCACTTTGACCGAACTATTGTATAAGTGTAGAATTAGTATTATATTGTACAAATTTCTTACGGTGCTTGCATTTTAGGTGAAAATAAGAAATATGAGAGGGTAATGGGTTAAGTGCCCTCTCTAATTTCTTATTCCCGCCTAAATATACAAGCACCGCAAGACATTTGTATAATAAAATACTAATTCTACACTTTTGCAAGTTCCCTATATAAAAAAAACAACATTTATACTTATAAAAAGCCTATACATTTGTACATTCCGCTTGTAAACAGGAGCAGACGTTACTTTTCTTTAAAAAAAGCTGACGTCATTCTTAGAACAACATGATGTTCAGTTGAACATTGGACACTTGTGTCGCACTCGGGTACTAGGTCAGAAAAAATGTAATCACAAAAAGGGTCATAACTCGGTCGTGACTTCAAGAACTTGGCATCATGGGGTTTTATCGCATTACCAAACGATGTTAATCCAGATCAGCTTGCAAGTCTTTGTTGTCTGATAAAGATATAAACTGTTCGCTTATTGATCAAAATAGCCTAATGGATAAATAGGAGGCAGTGTAGATCGAAGACATATGTGTGCTGGCTGATCAAGATCTGCCCTGTTCACCCATGAACAACAGTTATAGATCATGGAGTAAGGCGATAACATTTCCAAACATGAGATCATACAGTTACTTAATCAATACTGTAAGTTTGCAATCCTGTCTGCAACATTGCATGCAAGGGTAAACATGGCTATCCCATTATTCTATAGATACGCTTTCATCGTGTGTGCAGATATATTAGATCCTGATCAGATGGCACATCTATGCTGAACGATCAGGATCTACATTGTTCCCTTTAAGACTAAAAAGGTTGTTTCTCTTCTGATCGATTAGATATTAGATAACATTTGAGATCCCGATAGAACACATGGTTCGGCTAATCTAGATCTAAACTTTCGCTCATGCAATAAGAGTCATTATAGATGTAGAAATGTGTACAAGTAGTCAGATTTGCCAGTTGATCAAGATCTAAACTGTTAACATTGCGATAAAAGTGGTATATATGGGATGAAGGTTAAACATGTAGTAAGAAATATGCTATAAATCTTTCCTCCATATATACACATTTTTTCAATGTATGTCCATTGTATATCCAGACCAGCTGTCACATCTTTTCTTATCTGGAACATAATAAATTTAAAAGAATCGGCTGGCTAATCTAGATCGACACTGTTCTGCAAAGTTCCGGTTACGGTACTGTCAACGTTTGTTTTGATCAAGAAAGGTGAGGTGGTCATTTTGACTCGTTTTTATTAAAGTTTCGAGCATTTCTTCAGAAAAACGGGAAACGTGATTCTATTGTTGGGTTTATCTGCAAGTTGGTCAAGTATCAGACCAGAATATCGAAACATCTTTAGGTAATGACGAACATATAGGCTCTGAACTTGCAACAGGTATTTGTCCGTTATCTATTCCCAGTGACTGACTTAATTCTGTACGCTGGTTTAAAGGAAAATGCTAGTCAAATTTTAAAGGTTATGGTTGTGATACTGGTGTGAATGTTGTGCAAAAGAGCAATTATGGTAATATAGAGAAGGATAAACTATCGTTAGAGTGTCAGTGAAGGTGTCAAAAATAAAATATTATACAGAGTTGTGCGTTCGATTTCCATCGGCTGTCTGTATTATACAGTTAAAATTAAACGTATATTTTGAAGATACGTTAGCAGTTTTCTGCCATTGTAACTACAGGTCATCAAAAGAAACATGCTACAAAAGCTAATTTATTGGTGTTTCGTTTGTCTGCGCATGTATTTACGACACTTGGAAGGCTGTGATTTTAGAGATCTCTAAATATTGAATGATGACTTTGATTTCTTGCATAGCACATAAGTTTAACCAGAAAAGGAAAATCCTATTTTTCTTTGGACTTGACGTCATGAAAAGTTGGTGACGTCATTTAAAAAATGTTTTTCAGCGGACCGTTCAGCGTTCAAAACACATTAATTAGCTTGGATATACATGTATAATTATACACAAAGTTGACACATTATGAACAACAGAAGGTGCATATGCGAAGTGCCTTGTTTGCCGGTTTGCCAAGCGTAATGGGTTTGCCAGGGTGGAAGCAAATATAAATAAATATACTGCATGGGAACTTCGATTAAGTTCGAAAAATCTGTCAGAGAGGGTTTACTGTTTTGACAAAAACTCGGAAGAGCCTCATTTCAACAAAACGGTTAACATTGAATGTCAGATAAAGTGACATTTTCAATTGTTTCATGTCGCAGTCATTTCCCTGAGTGACATTAGCAATACATGTTGGTTCAACTCGTATTTTGATACGGTTTATATATAGCAAACATCATACGAACACTAGAATTGAATTATAATTATTCATATCGTCATAATTGACATCAGAATAGCCAAAAATTCCTAGAAATAGTCTGTCTCAAAGGGGTCTATATATTAATATTAACGTTAACCTTAAGCTTAATAGGAAACAAAATACAGATGTTAGGCCATGTTTTAACGGGTATGGTTTATAAGTATCATGCATGAGTGTGAGGTGAAGATTTAAAAATCTGTCACCAAGGGTTAACTGTTTTGCGGGAACGAGGCTCTGCCAAGTTCCCGCCAAAACAGTTCACCCGAGATGACAGATTTTTCTATCTTTACCGAATGTCTCATGCAAGATACTTTTTCTTGCATACCTTTTATTATTTATAACATTTCTATGTATGTATACAAACTTTTTTATTTTCCTTATGCTGAAATATTGACATTAACGCTAACCTTTTTTATAAATGACGTCAATAACTTGAATATATGACGTCACTCATGTGACTCATTCTACAGGGGGGGGGGGGGGGTGTAGGATCGAAATTTCCTACACGGGTGAAATCACCGGATGACCTGATCTGGTATGCAAGGATAGTATATTAAGTCTTCAAATATCATTATGTTGAATGAAACAAACTAAAATGCAATCCTCAAATCATTAAATCTAAGATTAATTGAGAGATAATAAAATTACAGGTGGGACGTTAGAATTTGTCAGGTACGTTCAATAGTATACTTACTTGCTCGTCCGTAGTTTTGAAATTATATTTCCGTATCATTGTTCTTCGTTTTTCATGCAGTCTTATCTTTTTATTGAAGTAAAACATGCATTTGTGGCAGTTTATATATTGATTGCATAGCAGAAAAATTAAAAATGACTGTCAAGTACGTTAACGTCAGGTACGTGTACATGAAACACAATTCTTTAAATAAGAAAGTTATTTGCCCTACTTTTTCATTTTCTTGGCACTATCTAACGTATGCACACATATTTTGCCCTTATACATGGGTTACAACAGAAATATTTGAGCACAAACACAACATAATAGTATCATGTCAGGTACGTTAAATGTTTCACAAATCGAGGTTAAATTCATTACTTTCAACAATATAGCTAGAAATATATTATGTTTATTACAAACCAATTGTATATACGACTTTGTTACTTTTAAATTATTTGAAACAGTTCAAGTTTTGAATAGTTGTAATTGTTTGTCAGGTACGTTAAAAATATGCACATATTTAAGGTACATTTTAAAACTAAAATAACGCAGTTTGTTCGCAAAAACTATTTCATTTCCTATGAATATGGACTGAAGTGTACAAATTACAAGGAAATGTCATATAAAATTGGCTTTGTTTTCATTTCAACTGATTTTGCAAAGTTCGGGTATTTGTTGTTTTTTTTTTTGATTACGTAGTGGTTTTATTTTACATGTATACCTTAAAATATTTTATTAAACACTTCCCAATAGAAAGATACTGTCCACAGTATCTTGGTCATATATTGGTACATTTAAAAAAAGTATCAATTGTTTGATTCAAATGAATACCATTGAAATTAAGGTGATGTATAAAAATTATAACGTACCTGACTTTTAAAAATGTGTGAGTCATTAATAAGCTGAAATTCATGGAATAAGTATATCAAGAAATGACCACACTGTCATTTTACGCAAGGTGAAATGTTTATAATTGGTTTTATAAAGATATTAATGTAGAATTGTAAAGTTTATTTTTTCACAACTTAGAATGTGCGAATGCTGCGTTAAGTGACATTCAGTGTAAACCTCTGTGACAGATTGTTACAACGTACCTAATATACAAGATACTGAAATGCTTTCCATGTTGTTACATAACTGGATTTGCGCGAAATTACGTCCGAGCAAAACAGCCCGTTTCGGCGATTGCCCGAAATTTTATGCCAGCGAAATTAAATGATACCATAGTAAATTGTGGCTCTAATAGGCTTGTTGTACTTGTAACAATAATAAATTATAATTTATTTAGTTGTCATAAAAATAATAAGGTAAAGCCGGTTCAACCTTTTATCTTTAAATATTTTTGGAAGGACAGTATAATTCATTCTTTTATTTAACAATGTCATATTCTGGAAATGTGGTTGATGATAGTTTCCAATTCACCGTTTGGTCTAATGATAGTGTCTCTAGCTGGGAGCGAACCCGCACCGTCACGGCGAGAGCGCTTAGCCATGCAATTCCTGCGACGTAACCAACTGAGCTAACCGGGACAACGCCAGAAAACGTTGATCGGATAGCCCTGATATACGTAACAATCACTGCATGACATCGGTATCGGGTTAATTTACTGATAACAGTACTTACTAAATGTACGGGGAGACTTTTTACGGCCGCCACACTGCACAAATAGCGCTACTGTGAATTTCAAATGATAGTGTCTCTAGCTGGGAGCGAACCCGCACCGTCACGGCGACAGCGCCTAAGCAATTGCTTAGCATACATGTCACACTAAGGAAGACTTGCAACACTTAAAATTGTGGATAAGTTCTTTAAGCAATGTCATCGGCCATCTTATCCAGATCTGTAGATCGGCTCTGTTAATAGAGAGAAGTCAAAGTATGTCTGCAGGGCTGTTTTAAATTAACTTAATGAAAAAAGAAAGTTTGAACGCCATTGAACACAACAAATATGCATTTTCTGCAGACATGAGGTGAAAATAAAATGTTCAAGGCAGTCATGGAATTGTATATTATTTTTCGCAACGCATAGCCAAGGGTTGAGCGTAACACCAGTTAAAAGGACAATTGCGACACATTCTAAACGACGGTATGCATATGAAGGTGAACATTCAAACTTTTCCGATAAATATTGCGGTATTTTCATATAAATACCATTACACCTTTAGCGGCGTATAACCCCCTGAAAAGAGAGTTGGTTTTGCCGTAATAGGACCGTCACACTATGACGGTCTGGTCAGCGTTACACAACGTTTGAAGAAACCTTGTTAGTCGCCAATGGTTGTTTGGTTAAGGCCAGCGAGCGTTGTGTGAACGTCAATGATCACCGGGAATGTGCGGAGATCGCTGGGCCAAAAAAAAGTTTTGAACATGCACAAAAATGTTCAATAAATTTTTAACGCTGAACTTCAACTTTAAACAAATACGCGTTCGGCTTTTGTGAGTCAGTCGTTACTCTAGCGTTATTTGTTTGTTACAAATCGTTTACTTTGCAGAGAAAGACTGACTGGCGACTGCTGAACGGTCCCCTAGCGCATGCAGCGTTTGACTTAAATGAAACGAAAATTCTTTCGTCCATTGAGCGTCATCCGAGCGTTTCCAAAACATCTATGCATATGGATATATAAAAGGATGCTTTGTAAGCAAAGTTCATTGATTTTGCGCTGCCGTATAGATAACCTAATATGGAAGATGTTAAAATACAAGGGAGGCTATATACGCTTGCCATAGCCCAGCACACACTTGAAATTAGCTAAAACATCGAGGAACCTCGCCCACAGAGAAGACCGCGATAAAGACGACAGTATTTGACTAAATCATTACTATTAAGGCGTCTAGTGTTTAGTCTGTACGAACAATTCATGGTTGAACATCGTCCGGAAGTTGCCAGCTTCTTCACGAACTTTATGCGCATGTCACCTGATATGTTTAATGAGATTCTTTGACGTGTAACAGCAAGATTGACTAAGAAGCACACATCTTTCCGTGAGCCCCTCAAACCTACCTAAAACTTGCAGTGACACTGCGGCATTTGCCTCTGGATCTAAGAATGCTTACATAAGGTTTTGGATGGAGCGTTCCATTCAAAACAGTCTTCGTCCTTGTCCGTGAAGTGTACCAGACGATCGTTGATGAGTATCTGGATGAGGTGTTAACCTCTCCAAGCACTTCTGAAGCCTGGCGTGATTATGCCAACCAGTTCCTGACAATGTGGAACTTCCCTCATTGTTTTTGCGCTCTCGACGGCAAACCATTGTCATATGGTGTGTTACTTCTCGAACATACTCTTCCCTCTTTTTCGTCAGAAGACAAAGCTAGTGAAAGAGGAATTGTAGTCTTTTTTGCAGATCTAGTAGCAGTAACCCCCATTTAGCCTTTTTTGTTTTGGTGACATGATGCTCAGTGTTTAAACTCACAAGAACAAATACAATTAAAAGCAGAAAGAAATTGTCATCGTTTTGTATCCGTTCAGCCGTAAAATTAACATGCAATCAAGACGCTTTTCATTCGTTATTCACATGTTGATTGCACGCTCAATACGCTCGTGACACGTTAGCAAACACTAATGGCAATCATACTTTAACGCTTTAATATCTGTTTTTTTTAATTTTTAGAGGTCAACCTCATTTATTTACACTTCTTACTTAATTTTAGAAATGTTTGTTTTGTAATTGAAATGGTGGTAAATATGAAATTTTATCCATACAGAAAATTGTTACTAATTAGTATGCTTTTATATAAAGGGTGGTTTATTTTATAACAAAACAAATAAACTGACACGATTTAAAAACGCAAAAAGTAATTTAACAGAAGATATATTTCACATAGCCGATGTATAACCATGTATAACTGTGTACTTAACTAGTGTACACATAACAGAAAAGAAAATAACCTTTTAAGTCTTGAGTTTTGCTTGGACCGACGTCTCATTGTGCCTAAATGCACGTTGAGTCAATAGCGCGTATGACCACCGTTACTGTTTCACACGGCCTGCACTCTACGTGTCATGGATGTGCACACATTGCGGTATACGCGCCTTGGAATATTTTTCCATTCCTCCAGGAGAGCCTGTGACAACTCGTCGACGGTATTAGGGGCATGAGGACGTTGACGTAACCTGCGACCGAGCTCGTCCCACATATG
Source organism: Corbicula japonica (assembly GCA_038501625.1). Lineage (NCBI taxonomy): Eukaryota > Metazoa > Mollusca > Bivalvia > Venerida > Cyrenidae > Corbicula > Corbicula japonica. Next base: position 32,734 of record JAZAYU010001153.1, on the reverse strand, counting down.
CTCAATTGAATTATAATCAGGGGAACGAGCCGGCCATTGTAACACCGGGACATTGTTTTGCTGTAAGAACTGTCTTGTGACTATTGCTGTATGCGGACGAGCATTGTCATGCATAAACGTTAGTCCCTGACGTTGACGGAAGATGGGCACGACGTGGAGTCGAAGGATTTGGTCGATATACCGTCTTGCGTTCAAATTGCCATTACAAACAATCAGGTCAGACTTAAAATTGGTATTGCTCGCTGCCCAGACCATGACGCCCCCACCGCCGTATGGGTACACTTCACGTACACAATTGTTTGCAAAGCGCTCATTACGACGTCTGTAGATTCTAACCATCCCATCATGAAATGGTGAATATGAAACCTGGACTCGTCGCTGAAAACGACATTGTTCCACTGCCGTCGGCGGTTGTTTAAAGCCCAACGTTGTCTCTCAAGGCGATGACGTTGGGTGAGAGCCTGGCACCGCGCAGGACAACGATAGTGAATCCCACGTTCTCTCAGGCGATTTATCACTATGTCACGATGTATAGACCGTCCACGATTACCAACCATGGCATTTGCAGTAGACTGAGCCGTCGCAAATCTGTTGCGTAAGTGACGTTGCCGTATATAATTGTCTTGACGTACACTTGTTACACGTGGCTGACCGGGGCGTGGGCGGTCTGCAGTTGTTCCAGTAGCATTTACACGTGTCACTAACCTTGAAATCGTCGAGTCGGCGACATTAAACCGTCAAGCTACCTCTGTTTGTGTAGCCCCGCCGGCCAAAAGCCCCAAAGCTTGGTTCCGTTGTGCAAAAGTAAGCCTCGGCATTTTGCAAACGAAAAATATCCGTAGTTTGTGTTTGATTTTCAGAGAGTAAATCAATGTGCCAGTTTACACACAAAAAATCGCATTGATTTTCCGCGTGGTTTAAGTGCACGAGACGCACGTGCATTTTGTGAAGGGCGGCTGAAATGCCATAGAGGTTTGCATTTGGCACGACAAAATTGGTGGGGCGTGAAGGGTATACATTGTATCATTTATGTCCCCAAATATGGTGCCGATCGAGGCTGCAGGAACAGAATAGCTGATGAAAATGCATTTTGCGTTTTTAAATCGTGTCAGTTTATATCGCGGTGGTGGGGGGTGGTGTAATTCACTAACAGACGAAAGCTAAATTGAACCCGGAACTTGGAAGAAAGATAGATAAAATTTAAATCTCTTAAAACATCATAATTTTAATTTACACAAGACTGAACATGTTGAAGAGCGATGTTGAGTGCCCATTAAACGCATGGGAAACAGATTTCCATTAAGATACTATTGAGAGATATGTAACATGCTCGTTAGTCATATTTTATGACTTTGATCGAATGCAAAACTGAAGGGTTGATTTTCTACACAAATATAGCTAAATATAACAAATAGGAGCTGAAGGAAAACAGGTTTATACGGATAAGATTATAAGATGATTTAAACCAGTAAATCAACCGGATGCCTTGCAAGTGAACATGCAATGCATGACTTGCCTAACGTTTTCAGTATCATCAAAAATACCAAAACATAACTTAGCTATATAATGTATCATTTTAATATTTATTTTTGAAAATAATACCAGCTGGCCTAATAAATTAAATAAAAGGAAGTGCTCTTGCACTAAAATTTAAAATTTGTGATTAAAGCAGGGAATAGCGTAAATGGCATAATTATGGAAGGATAATTATTATCTTAAGTATTCAGATTAGCATTTTGTAAGTACACTATATTTTTGAAACAATAATAATAATAATAATAATAATAATAATAATAATAATAATAATAATAAATATAAAAATACCTTTGAGCAGTTTCTTTGCTAAGCTTATATATTTGAATATTTTTTTAATTATATCGGTGAACACACTTTCCTACAGGAAGTTTTTTGTTATCTTAGTTCATGATAAAGATATTTAGGAAAGAAAATTATATGGACCCAGTTTTATAGTTTATAGTATTTGACAATTTAAAAGTAAATATTGAACATGAATAGGGTAAAGAGAAGCGACATTTACAACCACATACCTCTTTTCACGTAGACCACTTTTCATAGAACAGAATAGCCGTCGATCTGAAAACTATCGAGTCATGGTAACCGTTACCATATTTATGATCTTATAGCAAAAGTCGTATCAGCTTGAATTTTACTGGGTCGAATACTATAAACACTTGTGGTTCTATTACTTCATAAAATCATTATCAATTTATTGTTTTCCGATCCACAATAAATACCATGATTTCCATAAAGGTATCGCTATTGTATCAATTGCAGACTGTCACCAAACGTGGCCTCTAATTGCTACTTGTATGATATTTTTTATATAAACTGCAATGCTTTAGTTAAGATAATTGATAAATGATATACGATAATGATCTGAGATAATGACAAAACGATCTTGTAATTAAATAAACACAGTTTAACAATGATATGCATTAATTTTATGACTTCGTGGCTGATTATTTTTTGTGTGAATTAAGTTTAGTTTAGTTTAGTTATATTAACTTGTTTTCTTCTTTCTTCTTGGTTCCAAATGTGTCAGGCCTGCAAAAAGTTCTTCATTAAAAAGCCGGAGATTTTTGTATGAAAATGTCAATGATGATGACGACGTTGATGTTATTGATGTTTAAATGTCTTGTTACTGCTTGATGATGATTATGATGATAATGCTGACGCTGATGATGATATTTTTCTCATATCCTTTTTTATAAATGAATTTTGTTGATTTTGTTAAAATGGTATAAGAATTTGTTGTGTTTTGTTTTCAATTTTATCATTCATTTTTAAACGTTCTGTTAAGAACTGTTTTTAACAATATTATAATGAACATGCAAGGAAAATAGATAAAGCAGGTGTAACATAGAGACCCTTGTTTAGTTTATGACACGCGGTTATCGTATAGTTGCATCAGAGGCGCAAAGGAGCATGTCATTGACCACGTTCTCGTTATCTCAGTTTCTCGTAATAAACTGGAAATATGCGACTGCAGTAGAATAACTAATACGTTCATTGCACAACTTTAAATTAGGGTTAATTAATCTATATTTTTAGAAATCCAGAGATTTTGACTATAAATCCGGAGATTCGGAGAAGTAACTTAAAATCCTGAGATTCCGGATAAAATCCGGAGATTTGGCAGGCCTGATGTGTTTTTAATTAGGGGATAACATTTTTAAACAATTGGCAAAATCTTTTCAGTTGGTTCTTTTAAAGTTCTGACAAAGGTTTCAAAATATTAATATAAACCAATTAAGGCGTTTCAGGGATAAGCTGATGATTTTCCTACATCAGGCGCAATTCCAGTCTTTTAACTAATAAGAGAACAAAATCATCTGCCTCATTTAAATAAACCGTTTAAAAGGAGAGAAACCTTGTATTTTTGTAATGAATACAATGCTTTTTTCAGATGGTTCTGATAATAAATACTATATGGATGTGTCGTACTTGGTGTGTTAGGCCATGTCCTCTGGATGTGGCAATTCCTCATATCCATATGTTACATTTTATTCAAAATCATATGATATAAGAGATGATTTTATGTTAATCTTTTTTTTTCATATTTGGAATTTTACATCCTGCAAGCATCATCTTCAGATTCTAAAAGTTTAAAATTCTACCCATTTTTCTTACTTGTAATTTATTATTTTAACTGAATGTCTAATGAAAGTCCTTTATAAAAGTAATGCACTCTGAACATCCTAAGCTGCCATCAGTGGCAACAAGGGTTAGCCACTAACCATTATTATAACGCTGCAATATCTCATTTTCTTTTCGTCTTTTGTTGTGTGTGTTTGTGTTTTATTTTTGTTGTTGTTGCTCTCTCTCTCTCTCTCTCTCTCTCTCTCTCTCTCTCTCTCTCTCTCTCTCTCTCTCTCTCTCTCTCTCTCTCTTTCTCTCTCTCTATTTCGGCTGTAATTGACTGTTTGGGAAGGAAGTGTTTTCTTGGTGTGGCTTATATGCAAATTAAATCGTGTTTTAAAACAATAAGTCACCAACAATAATCTATTTTTGGTAAATGTTAATAAATACTCGTGAAGGGAGGTCATCGTTAAGTCGTGGCAAAATATTCCTGTTTGATAATTTTCAATTATTTTTTGTATATTCTACCCTAAAGCAATATTTATCCAAATTATGAAACATGTTCGCCCACTGGCACTTGTTGGAAATGTTTGTGGGGGGCTAACATTTAACAAATTTATTAATAAAGCATTATTCTAAATGATCGTCAACTGACTGCTCACAATCTTTTAAAATACTGGCACCCAGACTATAACTTCACAACATCATTCACAAACGCATATGACCACCTTTAAATAGTATGACCGATGGACACCTTGTTCTGATTGAGCTAATACAATTCTAAATAAACATTTTCTTTGTTCAGATGAGAACCTGTTAAGGTAAGAGTGAGGTTGGTGCACCCTTGAACAAGGTTTATACCGCCAATCGCCACTGACCTTTCGATGGCGGAAACGAAAAATAGTGTACACTTAGAAAATTTGTTATGCATATATTTCACAAGGTTTACGATACAATCTAATATGATAATTTCTTTTGCATAAATACAAACGTAGATTTAATTGCATTTTTGTCTTAGTTCAAAAGGTTGATTTCAATTAAAATGTAAATATATGTCCGTGATTTGTTCAAGATTTTTTTGGTATTTAAACACTTAAGAAAGACGCAAATAATTACAGAATTAGATCTAATGTTTACTTAAGATAACACGTTAATTTTGTACAAGTATGGAATAGGATATTTATTATAGTATTTTGCCATACCAGCATTTTCCATTTATATTAAATTTTATCAATATGCACCCGAACAATGGTAAATAAGCAGTGACTGATATTGACTTCGTTTGTTTGATATACCGGCGGTCGTCAAGGTTTGAAAGGTACTTAAAATCCATAACCAGTTTGTTCGTTGCTATTTACACAGTCTTAATTGCAAACATTTTATTCAATTTTGCTCACTATGATGACACCTTGGTTGTTACTCAAGGCAATTAAACATTTGCGTATTCAACGAGTATTTTTTGCTCCAAGATTTTCCTCTGAAGGAATCTTTTAAAGGGATCCATTTTCGTTCTCAAACAATAACTTATGTATTTTTTCTAATACTGAATATAGTTACTTGTGCAAGGTAAACGGCGTCGTTCAAGTATGTTTACAGTCACGGGAAGGTTGTCTATATCAAGGTTAACAATGTCTTAGAATTTAGTTCAATAAACTTTACTAGAACAATAGTTATAAACAATGCAAACATGAATGTCAAATTTTCCTTTTGTAGTCACTGGCAGAAACATGTTTTGCTATTGTTGAAAGTTTTTATTAGTTGTATTATCAGGATGAAAACGAATGTGGTTTTCATTTCCAAGGTTGAAATAGATTTAGACACATATAAGTCCATTTTAAACAGGAAATGATTTAAGTTTACGGTATAAAAAGAAAGTAAAACCATGTACGTCAGCTGAAAATCGAACCCGGCAGGCCTGCATTCTAGCAACGCAGTTTATAAAATAAAAGATCACTCTGGTTGGTAAAATGATCAACTATTTTCACTATTTTTAACTGTTACATGGGTGTCAGTGTGATTGTTACGCTGTACTGCAGCAACAGATTTCATTTCAAACAGTGCTGCAACTGAGACTGGCCTGTAATCGATCAATTTAGCAAACTCTTTTTGTAGCATTAATTTCTCTTGAAGCCTCATGTGTTTCCGATACTGTTTGGCTATTTCTCTTTTGTTTCGTACATATCAGCGCATATTTCAAAACATTAATTGTCAACTATAGATGCTGACATATGAGTGTTTCGGCGACAGAGAATAGAATATCTTGAGATCGCGCTGTTTCTGACAAATCGACGAACCAATTCTTTTAATAGTATAGATACATGTTTTGTGTCCACATACATTTTGAACACGGATGTCAGAATTGAAACAGAAATCATAAATAAACAGTCCGACTTGTTAACATATTAGCGATAAGTATTCAAGTAAGATATTATTTAGGAAATTATAATAATGTATAATTTACAAGAAATAAATATATATTATTGTAAGAAGAACATTTGCAAACGGCTAAGGTTTATATATTAGGAAGCTGTCGAGCATGTACACGTACAACGTACTCCCGGCGCCAGCCACACAACGGATCTCTCATGGATCAAATGGTCACTAAAGGTTATATCAAATGCAAACAATCCTGTTACTGCTAGTGCTATATAACCCTATCAATAAACATCAGCCATGTGAATATTCAATGTATACCTTGTTCCTAACGTCTTCAGTATCACCAAATTGCAAACGACAATGCGTATGTATTATTGTTACAAAGCTTAATTTATAAAATAGACAAACTACACTTGATGAAAGGATTTTATTTATTCTAAACACGGAACACATAATTTTACCCGCAGCTTAGAAACAACAGCCAAAAAGATGTTTCTTATTTTATGTTGTATATCGTATCATTCACTAGTGTACATTGTTTTCAGTTTGTCATTTTGTATTACTCTGACGTTCATATTGATACATTAACATTGCAATATAATATTAAGTATCTGAAACACAACGCCCGGTTCTTTTGTACAATTGATGTACTTATGTAGTCAAATTAGTTATTCGTGATTAATGCAGTGGAATAGAGTAAATAAGATAGATGTATAAGAAAAATTTGTAAGTACCTGCAGATTATGTATTTATGAAATGCTATAATAATAATAATAATAATAATAATAATAATAATAATAATAATAATAATAAACAGTACTTAGTATATCATACAAATGTAGTTACAAAAAATACACCCATATAATTGTTCGTTACCTTACATGAACTCTTTTGTCTGTTTATGGTGTCTTTATAAACGTAAGTGCATAATATTGCAAATTTAATTCAACAAGAAAATATTAATAAAATAAAAGAATAGTAAATGGTACATGTAATTATGTCTTTGAGTCAAATCGTAAGTGCTATTTCCGAACCTTGTTCCTTACTTCTTTTAAGTGAGAATTCGCTTACGCGCAAAATTCTGCTAAGCTTTTAGTTTGGAGTTTTTAGTCGCTATTTTATTTATTTAATAAAATCTAATATTCTAATATACCAGAAGACGAAAGAACATGCAACTTCTGTAATCTTAATTTTATTGAAAATTAGTACCACGTTCTATTAGTTTGTCCTTTGTACACGAGTATTCGTCAAAAATATTTAAAACCGTATTACAACTGTTGGCCATCTTTAAACAAATTTGATTGATTAATGAGTAGTTGTAACAAAAAAGAAATTATTAACCTTTCTAAGTATATATATTTTGCTAGTCGCTTACGACAAAATCTTGAAACTGACTGAAAGATCTGTGGAACATAAAACCTTATTTTATTAAAAAGTGAGATATTTATTGTGTCTGTATTTTAAACTTTTGTAACACCGTTTTATTTGATAAAGAAAAACAATTAATGCCTTTTTGAATACGCTTCTCGTTTTTTAAAGTATTAACACATGTCATTCCATTCCTTTACCTTTTTTTTAGGCTAGAAGCAATGCATTTTGCTTAATGCTGAATAAATGTTGTTGTTGTTGTTATTTAATTGTACCTCTGTTAATGTTACAGTAATGTAAGAGGTCAAAGTTTTCTAGTAATTAATGTCCGTTTACATTATACTTCTTGATCGCAATGTTAAGTACACGAGTACCTCCAAGCTCTAAACCAACATTGGTCATGGTTAAAGTTAAGATAAAAGTATAACAATAGATGAAAAGGAGAACTTTTAAAAGAAATGAAGACAACGCGTAAACGCTATGCAATACATCTGTAGAAATTGTGTCTGTTTATTTTAAACACGCGATAATACTTAACTGAAACATTTCCTAATCAAATTTAAAATCATAATTGTATACGTAGTGTATTGCACATATAAACCATATTGACATGAGATAATCTTATTAAGCTAAGATTGTTAAAAAGAATGTATTAAGTTGCATATCTTTTAGATTGTAGTAAACTGATTGGAATCACAGATTGAAGATATGATAATGGATCCTAAAATTAAGTAATGACTACGTGGCCTTTATATCATAACGTTATTTATTTGTAATTGTTTTTTAATTTATTTGTCGGCTGGTGGGTATGCATTTAATTGAGAATAATTTTTTTAATGAAATTTAACAATATTCTCATTGATTCAAAACGTCGATGACTGTTTTCACTGGATTTGCTGTGAGTACTGCTCTCACTTACCAACATTAAAGGGCTGTTGAGCAAGACACATTAATCTTCTGTTAAATTTTAGTAGCCCTCACCTCGGAGCTAGTCGGCGTGGACAGTAATATGCATTAGAATTATTGTTCATGAGTAAACTGCGTCAAACCGAGCTTGAAGTTCATTAGTGTATTTGAATATGTGGCCTGTTCACTGGTGTCAAAAGTGCCTTTCCATCTTTGTATTAATTTTCTCTTATGCTTCAGTACACAGCGGATTTGTCTTCATAAACCTGATTTTGGAAAAAAGTAACCATCAAATGTTATCTTCTGTGTTTATGTTTTTATGTAACTTTGAATATTAGGTATTAGCAGACACATGACACATATCGTCGGCCTAATATCAAAACCTCGTATTGTCACTTTTACAAATTTTACAGGAGCGACATTGTTTTGTCTCATACCATCAAATGCAGTTTAAATTGCACTTTATTTGAAAGGAAGTAAGTTTGTATCATAATTAAACAGTAAACACACTTGTTCTTAAGTTTGCAAGTAGTTTAATAAAGTTGTGAAGAATACGATCTTTTGATACTTTTTTTTCATTTTTTTTTTATGCTCGTACGACATTTTGCTTGTTATTTATGTTAGTAATACAATTTTATTGCATTGTGTCGTATACGTTTTCTGTAAAACTAGTACTTTAAACAGACATTTTAACCTGCATTTTACATTTAGTAACAGTTTATTCATTGGAGTAACCACCAGAACAATATACCGTTAAAGGATTTAACATCTTTATTTTATAAAAACCAATTACGAATTACGAATAACACTGAAACAATCATGAATTACGAACGGTAGTACGATACTGCAAGTTACTGCAAAATAGCTATCCGGGGCGCCTTTGCTCTTAAGCATATTGAACATAACTAAATTGGCGTTTGGCAAACAATATGATATTTAATAGAAAAAAGATCTGTCAGAGAAGACAAAACTCTCGACTATTCCATTTGTTAGAATAAATGCAATTTGATATTGAAAGAAAACCTATGGCCCAACATTTATGTTCAAACAGGATAAAAATTAACAAGTGAATGATAGGATAAATAATAATGTGACAAGGGGGAATGAAAAATGAACTGAAAAGGAGAATAAATATAAAATATTTTGAAAGAGTTGCAGAGTTTGTTGGAAATGAAAAAGGTAATGATTTGGGACATTTATTTTCAGTTCCATATCAATAATTTAAGTAATGTTACCGAATGAAAACTATAAAGTAAACTAATGAAAATATAGGCATAACCTTAAAATTAGTGTAGGTCTTGGTGAAAGTTATGTAGATTATGATGTTGTGTTTCAAGTTTGAAGTTGATACATGTATTAGTTCCAGAGTTATGGACCAAGTGCAAATAAACTTTAAGATAAAATCTAAGTGAAATAGTTTTAAAATAATTGTAGCAAAGTTATGGGTCTTGGTGGTTTTGTGAAGATTATTATAATAGTGAATACATATATATATTCAAAGTTTCAATTTTATATGTGGAGTAGTTTCAAAGTTATGGACCAAGTGCATACTTTGGAAAACACAAAATCTGAGTGAAAAGGGGCAGATTAGAAAGTGAATTATGGGTCTTGTTGACAATGGTGTATATTATTTTGGTGAATGTTAATTCCAAGTTTCAATGTTTCAGTAATATCCCAAGTAGTTTCAAAATTATGGGCCAAGTGCATACTGTTGTGAACACAAAATTAAGTGACAATGAGACATATTTAAAAAATATTTGAGTTATGGGTCTTTTCAGGGATTGGCCGAGAGGGCGACTGAGACGACTTCAGCGCCCTCGAGTTTCAAACTTCGTCTGAATTGCGCGTCAAATGGGAAAATCAAGTCGTCGAAATTTTCAGAAAATCTGCAGTACAACACTTTTTTCCACTTTCTCCTTATCAGACCGATTTCAATTATTAGAGTTATGGGTCTTGAAGTTGTTGGTTAATTTGTGGATTTGATGGTGAATTCATATAACACGTTTCATTTTGATATATAAAGGGGGCATATCTTGAAAAGTATTTGTATTAGGGTTATGGGTGTTGTTGATAATGATGCACATTTTGATGGTGAATATTTATTTCAAGTTGGTGTTATCTTAAGTAGTTTCAAAAATATGTACCCACATTTTGCTGAACGGAGACCAACGCAAATAGTCAATCTGAAAATCTGTCCATTTCTATTAAAACCAAAACAGTTAAAGAACAGCTAAACAACAAACTAACTTAAACTCAGTCGGTGAGATATCGAATCAAATATTCAGCAAACCGTTGACCAAGTAAAATTACAACTTTAACTTTTGTACTTGTTTGTTCATTCGAGAACTTGTTATGAGCAAGTCTGAGGTTGGTTCAACATAGATCCTGATTTAACCGCCCGTGGCAAATTGTTTTGCTACTGATCGTTCTAAGGGGGAAACCCCAGGAATTCTCTTTTTCGTTAATTGTTTGTGGTGTCTTATTTAAATCTTCTTATAAACAGATGCTCTCTTTTCCTCTCTACTTTTTGCTGCATGGAAAGGCTGTACTTTCTGGATGTGTTGATTCCTGATATGCATATTCACATTTTTATAGCAGCAAATTAGCTAATTTGGATGAGCCTTTTTGCAACAATATTAACAAAACATGCTACAAATCCGACCGGTTTTCTTTTAACAATTGATTTAAGTGTAAATATTTAACGGGACAATTCAAATCCCTGTGGTAAACCAACAATCACAACGTCAAATAAAAAAGTCTGATAAAATACGAGGTTTTGAACCTATGAAATATCCACTAATTTGAATACGATATTTTAACAAATGACTATCTTGATCCTTTCCTATTGGCTTAGAGGTGCGAGATTTTGACAGATTTCGCGCTAGATTTTCTGTATTCCCGCGGTGCAAAAAAGTGATTTTCTGAAAATTTGGTAGATACGAGGTTTTGATATTAGGCCGACGATATGCGAGGGTGTGTATTATTATTATTATTATTATTATTATTATTATTATTATTATCATTTTAATCCACATTTATATAGCACCCTTTTCATACATATACATTCGCTCAAAGGTGCTTTACAAACAGAATAACAGGTTCCTATATTAAAATAAAAAACCTTTACGTTATTATACCAACAATTAAATAGTGAAATAAGATTACACAAACATGTTAATAGGTAAAACATCAGACCATATAGCGCTGCGTAAAAAATAAGAGCGTCTATCTGTACATTAAAAATAAATTCATTGCCCGGTGCCCGCGGGCTACCACATTCGATCCCACGGACTAACAAAAATTTGGAGCGAGCGTCCGCCGGGCCACGTTAACATTCTATGGTAGCGCACCCGGATTCCCTGTATCTGTATCTAAAAGCTATCTCTTTATAGTTATCTCCACCTTTCAGATGTAATTGTATACATAGATATATGTGTGTAAATACTCGGTGGTGTTGTTGATATAAACTTTGATGATATCATGAATATGGTGGTAGGGATAACATATGCGGAATACAGCGATCTCCTATAATGGAGTTGGAAGAAAGTGTTCATATACGAGAAATCTTATCCTCTGGTGAAGAGGAGTGCTCCTATGAATAAAGGAGGAAATTACAAAATACATACATACATATGGTATGGCAGTTTTCATTGTACGGTGATTGATAAAAAGAGATGAATATCAAAATCTGTCTTACGGAAAAATGCAGTTCTTTCAAACTTTGCATGAATAAATATTATTATGTATGTTTATTATTTTTATACATTTAGAAAATTTAGAGCAGTTTAAAAAGTTTGACCTGAAAAATATCCATACATTCTACAGCCAAACACAATAACAAAGCAACACTAAACATCAAATTAAATGCCTTCCTCGGCTAACTGAAACACGTCTTTGTGCGCAATAATACAGTTAAAAAATGCGTGCAGTCTTAAAATAATTTTCACAAGACAAGAACGGCGTTCCATACTAATGTCCTAATTACAAGCCTCGTTTTGGAGTGTCTGGTTTTTTAACGAACAATGTCTTCAGACGTACTGATCGCCATTGCGAAATCAGAGCGTCTGAATGATTGAGACTACAAATACGCACGTTCTGTTGAAATCTTTGTATTTAACAGAGCGCGACGATTCAACGAAATTATGCGGTAATTGAATTTATTTTGATTAGATTATCATGCTGTTAATTAAATAACCTGTTGATTTCTTTTTCACACTTTCGGCTGACTAATAAAAGTAACAATAATAATAAATTTAACATCTGTAAAAAATCTGCAAATAATAAGAGCAATTAAGTAAAGGGAGGTAATAAAAAAGCAACATAATTTAGCCATTTTATACAGATATACAGAGACACAGTAACCTAAGTGTTAAAGCGAAAATTTACTCAAAACATCAACATAGCAATTGCTCGTAGTCATTTTTTTCTTTTGGTCATCAAAAGTATTTTCTGTATGTTTTATATGTATTGTATGTGTATTTAATGGTAGTTCACAGGTCTTAGGGGGCGTCTGTGGCCGAGTGGCCGATCACTTGCCTTTCACCGCTGTGAGTTCGAGATCTACCAGGGTCAAGATCTTTCATGTGAGAAAGCTAACCAGCTAGCTTGCGGAACGTCGGTGGTTCTACCCAGGTGCCCGCTCGAGCCTGAAAATTGCCCGGAGGGGCACCTGGGTTCTTCCTCCACCATGGAAAAGCTGGTATGTCCACACCATAATGTCCTTGTACAGAGGCGGGAGGGACATAAAACTGGGAAGTAACAACAACAACAACAACAGTTCACAGGTCTTTGTGTTGGACTACATGTACCATTACGCAATCATTTGTGATTTTACAGTAAAACATACTATATACTTGTCTTTTCTTTTCATTGGTTATTAGTAATTTCTTTGATTGGACGATTATAGTCTAAGGAGAAATTTTCACTGGACACCCAACGGGTTTCATTGGTTTAACATATTTTCTCATGATTTCGTGTGTGTGCTGGGTTCGGGGCTTCACCGGGGCTTTTAAACTATCTGGTTTCTTGCATTACTTTTCCTTTACTAAGACCTACCATGGTTTCTTTTAATTAATAACAATTTCTTCTAACAGCTGACAGTTATATATAGTTTTTATATTATATTTTAGTATCCATGTGTTTTTACGTGGCCCTAGAAAGGTGTCCGTTATGTCTATACGGAACGAGGATGTTGCTTTATTTTTGTTTTCGTTTTAACGCTGTCAGAGGAGATACATTTTTAACAGGTCCCATCAGCGGCGGTTATAGAAAAATTTTATAATTGCATATCACGATAATTAGCCCAGTTTGTTTAAAGTCTCCGACAATGTCGGTTTAACGTTACTTTAAAACCGACTGTACATCCGTACAGTACAATATTCATGCACATAATTATATTCTGATTTTATTATATATTATTCGAAGTGTATCATCTCATAGGTGATCATGGAATATGCTACAAAACGCATATATAACGTATCTCATTCCTCTAAGGAATCATAACTTCTGATGGTAAACAGTGTGACGTAATAATTTCAAAGGCGTGGCTATAGTAGAACCGTTCACAATTTATTGGACGTTGCACAATATTTTGACGTGTGACGTCGCCGAGCACGCACTTTTTCCACGAGTTGCTGCGAAAAAGCGTGTCGCCATTCACTTTGTGGTCAATGTTGCTGTTCCAACAGCCATTCGAAAAAGCCGTAATATCACAAAGGCTGTGTTTTGTTAGTGTGGCGATTCCTGATATGCATATTTCTTTTTTTATATAATATTAATTTATTATATCTTGACATCTGAAACTTAGTTGTCACAAGAAATGCTCGAATTGATAATTCATGCGCTGGTTGTGGATGTTCCTGCTTTTAGACATGTTAGATAATACTTACCAAATTGACAGAAATGCGTATAATTAATGCGTAGTGTGTTAAATTAGTCTTAAATCAAATTTAGTTTGATTATATTTTCTCTTCCTGTTTAAAATCAGAACAGCTAATAAAGCCTTATACTTTGTCAGTGAAATTCAACACTCGCATGTCATTGAGAATAAATAATCTTCTATTTATTCGAATGTCATTATCGTAATTTCAGGTATTGCGGTTTACAATAGCATATCTGCACACCTGAAAATGGCTGGGTGATTTGATATAATAGTTTTGTAAGTACATTGTTTATTACTATTATTATTCTAAGTCAATTCTTTTTAGATTAAGTATTATTATATTTAATAAAATGAATAAATGTTCTCTAAAAACCTTTAAATTTCGATGTGATTTTGACGGTGTTATGCTTTGAAAATCTTACATAGTTGGTTAACGATTTTTTTTTTCAAATAAAAAAAAAACATTTTCCAGAAGTTTAGAATAGCATCCGCAGATTTCGTTTCTTCATTGATAATCAACTCCATTCAATTATCCGTAAATACAGTATTTTGTGTTGACTACAAGGTTTGGATCTACTATTGTCATTCTAAAGTTCAGCCTTTCAATTTTTATTTCGACAGTTTTACATACAGAGGTATCCGAAATAATCAACTAAAGTGTTACATGTTTTTACAGGGTGCATGCTCGGATTGATTGCGACTGTGCATGGACAATAAAAAGATTTACATATTGCAATCAACTATGATATGCTTAGTCATGAGTTTGGTCACGTGTTCATACTAGAAAAGTGTTTTATTAACACATTTAGTCTAATAGCTTAATGCATGTTTAACATTGCTCCAAGCGGCGATTAATTTTGTCATTATTAATCCCAAATAAGTTGTTGTTTATGTATTAGATTATATTTTGTTTAATTTTGTTTCATTCTGGCAGCTATGATAACCAGATTAAGGGCTGTAAGATAAGAAACATTTTTCCCAGACTACACCCCAGTTATTCAAATTCTAAGAAAGCGGGCGGCTTTTTGTGAGGGCAGACTTGTATACATGTATCTGACGACATGTACGCTGAATTTATCTCGATGTCGATATTTTGTTACGCATTTCGCCAAATTTCGTTTAAAGTTAACAACAATATCATTATACCAGACAATGTTTCAATTTTTAATCAAAGCATGACGTGTGGTACTGGTCATCATTGGTGTCGCGTCATCGTTCGTCTCGCGGTATTTGTGTTGCGCCCTCTACTGGTTGTTTACTTTGTCACGTTGCTGACCTATATTTGTGGTTTGACGAAAAAACGTTTTTTCAACAGTTATGAGCAGTTTCTTGGTGAGTATTCGTTCGTATACATCAAATATAGTGTTTTTGTTAATAATGAAACAAAAAAACAACTCACCTTCAGCCTTATTTTTGTCCTATTTTGCTTTGTTTACAAATTCGTCTGCCCCGCCCATAGCCCCGGAAGTTTTTATATGTAGTTAGGTACCCGACCACTAAATTTTAAATCAGATAGGTAACCAACCACTAAATATTAAATATGGAATGAAAGTTCTTTCAATTGCAAGCACTGTCCAGAGGAATAATTTTTACAGTCAGATTAACAGTTGTTATTTGCTAAAATTTAGTTAACAGTTAAAGTTTTGACATGTTCACCTATCACACTTTAAATGACTTGTTATCTGATTAAACATTTAGTGTTCTAAACCTTCGAGTGTTCGATTTATTCCAAGAATTTTCACATACCGCGAAACGAATGATGACGTAATCAGGACAACATGGCGGACACCAATGACAATCAAATGGATGCATTCTATTGTTTTTGGATATTCCATGGTCATTTTAAGAATTAAATAACAGGAAAAGGTTGGAATAGGAGAAAAAAATCAAAATTTAACAGGTACGTTTCTTTTCGTCTTTACTTCATTGTGATAACTGTTAAGTAACGCGAACCCATAGATGACCAGTGTAACATTTATGGAAATAAGTCAAAAACTAATAGTTGGGGGAATTTCTATTCAATTTGAAACTGGTATCATCAAAGAACCGTACAAACCTGATTCATCCGTCAAGCTGCAAGGTTCCTCTATCAGCAACAACTACTCACTCTTCGTTACAACTGATAAAACTGATAAAATAGCTGCAAATGATAGCATGATGTCTCGTACTAAGTATTTATGACGACAGATGGAAATATCATGCAATACGCATACTGCGGATACGTATTACGTCACACCTAAATAATTTTAATGGGCACATCTATCTCCGCTATCTTACCATATGGATGCATATCACTTTTTTGTTTAAAGCAAAATTTCTTGATAAAAGCGCAAAAAACAAACGTATACATGTATATTATTCGCTTTTTAGTGCAACGTGCATTTATTCATCGTCGCTATCTGAAAAACACATCATCGACGCCTTCAGATCAGTGTTAGTAATGCAATATTTATGTGGGACAGTGAACGATTCAGCGCACTTCTCCATTCTAAAATTTCACTGGTTCTTTGGGTCCCCGGTTTATACAGCACCGTTTAGTCACGGTTATTTTAGAGCTTAACAGCCGATGTCCTAGGTTTAACGTCCTGTCCCGCCTTTGACAGGTGTCGTAGAAAAAGAAATTCGGATGCACTAGACTATATAATGCTACTGATTCACTTAATGTGAATCGCTATGAAGTTATTCTGAAATTCAGGACCTATGACAGGACTCGAACCAAGGACCTGCGGATTACTGGGCGAAGTTCGTGATTACAAGGTCAGCACTAAAATAAGTGTCATCTTATGGTTCTGGTTTATTGGCCCGTTTACTAATTTAAATTCGCGTTTCGCAAATATGTCACAATGAGCTTCTTTTGGTGTGCCTAGCTAATTTCGTATCTTGACAAAATCCAATGTGAGCTACATTGACCAATGTTTGTGTCTTATATTTAGAACACTGACTAGAGTTTTAATAGAAAAACAGCAACACACATATCGTCATCAAGGCTCATTGCGTCAGTGAATGATTTAAATCATTGGAATAAACTATACACTTAAAGAACTTAACATGGACGAACCGTGCACCACTATCAAATAAATAAACGTTTACAATATTTTCATTTTTATATTTCTTTTATTTATTCCCGTACATGTTCGAGAAAATTACGCAAGTATTACTCAATCATGGTAGCTTTACAATTGATATAATTTTAACTACTGTAATACAAGAATTTCAGTTTAAATGATGACTCTTAAGGTAAGACCTGTGTAATGGGCACTATTAAGAATCCAACATCTGATTACATTTTCATCAACTGCTTCATACCACTGACTTGTATGCAAAATTTTAATGATTTTCACCGTGTAGTTTTTGAGATTTTTAGCTTATTTTATTTAAAAAAGTGAGAAAAAACGTGAAAGTATCCAAATTCTTTAATCGGTGACAAATTTTTTTGTTATTGATAAATTCAACCTTATTTTTTTTACAGTTTATCATAAATATGTTATATTTTACTACAACAATTTAAGATATAATATATAAATACATAATATATCTTAAAATGACATTTTTTGACCAAATAATTTTTAAAAAAGCATTTTTTTATATTTCACGAGACTAAATTAATGAAAATTGTGCAAAATCCTGATTGGTGCAATATACCAAACTTTACTATTTTTTAACTATATACCTTAAACAAAATTTAAACAAAATTTCAGAGAAGTTTACCGTCCAGTTTTAGAAATTTTCAA
Organism: Corbicula japonica; assembly: GCA_038501625.1. Taxonomy (NCBI): domain Eukaryota; kingdom Metazoa; phylum Mollusca; class Bivalvia; order Venerida; family Cyrenidae; genus Corbicula; species Corbicula japonica. Next base: position 14,872 of record JAZAYU010001153.1, on the reverse strand, counting down.
ATTGATGACTTGAATAAACACTATTCTGATAGCGAAAACCCCTTTAATCTTGATTATTTTGCTTATTTTAGTTTAAATCATGAGAATTTTTTATTCAATGACAGAATTACACAGGAAAAAAAAGAAATATGCCAATCATTTAAGCTCAAGGCTTACAAAAAAAAAATTAGCTTCCAGTAGGATTTGAACCCTGGTCCTCTTGCAACTGTAAGGGGAAGTAACCACTGCGGGGAGTTTGGCTAATTTACAACTATAGTTACCTCCCTTGGATACTCTTCTGGATAAAGGTATTTATTACACAGGTCTTACCTTAACATCTTTACTCAAAAAGTTAAAATCATCCAACAAAAGATGCTGCCCCTACTGGGTAGCTAACCCGTACGGCCACGCAATTTCAATAAGGTTACCGACAGAGCTAAGCGGGAAAACCCCAAGAAGTTTGAAGTAAATTTTGCAGAGAATCTTTTCAAGTTAGCAGATTTATTCAGATGTCTGAGTCTGATTTCTTTTGGATAAAATGACGGCACCTTAGGTATGAATAATGCCACTTACACAGCAAGTTGTATACTTAATCTTTTAAAATACCTCAAATACGAAATTTCTCTTCCTTGTACGGTACAACAAATTTGAACAAATAAATGTCTGTCGTTAGAATAATCCTACTAATCCTATAATCCTTGATGTAGGTGTATTGAACATGAAGGTCAGGGTTAACTTGTACTTAAAGTATGTAATATTATCTTAAATGATCAATTAATTTTCGATGTATACATTATTATACTTTCAAATACAGCATTGTGTGAAGTTTCTTTCCTTAACATTAAGAGAAATTAAAACTTGAACGTCGAAAATGTTTAAATATTAAGCAATCAGAAGTTTATATAGTGTTTTATGTAAATAATTTGTAAATAACTATGCGTTATTAGCCCTTTGAAAAGCACCCACCTCGTTCAAGAAAGTTTTCTGATATTAAGAAATCACAGTAGACAGTCTGATATATATTTTTGCGTACAACAAACTACTGACCAATATTAGTAACAAATGTAGCATTTTCAAACAAACTGATACATGTAAGATGGTTACTTTTGCAGCTGCTCTCCATGGTTTCGTCATATTTCATTGTTAATTTAATAAGAACACGACGGTCTGCTATATAACAGGGCCAAAATCTATATCACTTTGTCGGCCCCGGGCTTAAAGTGATATACATAAAAAACCTCAATTGAAGCAATTTGAATGGCTTGAAAGCAGGACCAAAAAGTGATGTCGATTTCAACAAGAAGCTCTGGGAAATGGCAGCCGTTTTGTTTTAACTCGCTAATATTTCTGGAGGTGCTTTTGACATTAACATTCTATCGGCATTCTTTCTCCTCCCCGATTGAATTGAAATCATGACGTAACTATTAAATTAATGAACGTGCTTAATCAAGTGCAAAATGAAGCGAGAGTAATGTTGTAAGAACTTATGGTTATTTAATAAAATTATCAATAAATAAGTGATTTGATATCACTTATTTATTAACATGTAATTAAAATGTCATTTAAGGTTGACAAAATAAGGAGACGAACTATTATTTATTTTATTGTGATCAGAGCTTTAATAAATTTCAATCAGATTGTTTAGTATTTTTATAATTATGCATTTAATATAATGCACATTTTAAAAATGCACATATCTCCGTAAAGTTTGTCTAGACTTTTAAACAAGAAGGTCAATTACATCATTCTTGTAAAAATGACACAAGTGATAGAACAAATAAAAAATAGACTACTAAAGGTCCTTAGTCTATGCATCAATTTTAAAAACTGACTGTAGCATTTACACTGATTTGTTGTTGTCAAACATACTGTATTTATTATCATAAGTAGCCGTGCTGTGTAGTTTGAAATAAAATATAATGCAGATCTTTAACGTATTCTTGAACTAAAATATTAAAAAAAACATCCCTACAATGTTGTTAAATGTATATGATGGCGTTGCTGTATCAATCATTATATAAACCTTTTGACATTTTATTTTCTAGCATGTTTCTTTATATGCAGTGTGAACAGCTGGGGGCTCTCTCTAGCAAGACCAGAAATATTAAGGGTGATACTTTGACTCTGTTACAAAAACATGTTATTTCGCTTTAATCACTGAACAACAAACAATCATTAAATCAAATATCATTCATAAACTTCTTATTCCTGAACTTTAAAGGGCAAAATGTTTATAAATTTTACTGGTTGGAATCTGTAGAAAGTGACACGTTTATTAATGTGAATAAAAATATCAGGGAAAGTCACAAACAGAGTAGATCTATCTCCATAGCAGCCAAGAGGAAAAAAGAGAGCATGTGTTTACAAATGATAAATTTCAGATAAATACGTCAAATGCACTTAGTGACCTTACTTAGAGAGAGCACCTGAATCTAAATCAAAGAAACCAAGGATAGACGAAACAGATTGAACCTCTTCGTTTCTTAGACTTTCCTATGATTCTGCTTCCTTTACTCCTAAATCCCTGCCATTATCGTGCAAAGAAGTATGCAAAGCGATCGTCTGTAGAGAATTAAATGTACGAAAAATTTGAACAAACAGTTAATATTTTAGATACTTTAATTTTGACTTCCGTTTTGAAAGAGTACATGTACATTTGGGAAATCATTTAAATAAAAGCACTTCAAATATTTAACCATATGATAAAATTAACGATATACAAAGATGCGCATTACTTATAATGCGGTACTTTTTTCAGAGATGTGCAAAATGCTGTCCAGCAGAGTGTTTCCATTTGTTTGTTTCTTTATTCTCATATCAGTGACAGAAATCGGTAAGCAGGAGGAGTTAAATTTATATTAATTTTCTAGATGATTATGTTACTTTGAGATTTTTTTGGATGAAGTCTTCGTCAACCTCAGATTTCCGTTTAAATATACACAATGTACGTATACAAACTATCTCTTAAATCTCAGTTTCTTTAATGAGTATTTCGCTTAAGATTGATTAAAGGTTTTTCATTCAAAAACTTTTTCAGATCGTTTTCCAACATAATTTATATAACTGGGCTTCAAATATCTTATTAAAGAAACATTATATAACCGTTTTAAAATTTAAGAATAAAATTATATAAGCATTGACTATTCACAAATCTGATGTTTCCTGGAATTGTTCATTATAATTCATACTGTTTTCAATATATTTAAACAGATGCGCAATACCTGAATGTATCTGAGATACGACTTGTCGGGGGCAGTGGACCATATGATGGAAGAGTTGAGCTAAACATCAACGGGATATGGGGAACTGTTTGTGATGATAATTTTGATATCTACGATGCTAGAGTGATGTGTAGAATGATGAACCTTAAGTAAGATAATATCACAATGATTACAAACAATACTCCAATACCTTAGTAGAGCATTTAAAAATCGATTGTATGCATTAAAAGTGGCTAGATTTTATGTATACAACACTTTAGATAAGTCTTATTTTAATTTATATTTACATATTTAAATTTATTATATTTAAATATTAAATATAATATTATTCATGTCGGTTATTGGTTGATGATTTATTTACAAAATTGTATCCACTTTAGGTGATAATATCTTTGACTAATATAATAAAGTTTTTTTCAGGGCATTTTCATTTGTCAAAGGAGGGTATTATGGACCAGGAAGCGGACCAATATTTGCCCAAAGGTTCAGCTGTGGTGGATATGAGACTAGTCTACAGTCATGCACGTTTGTCGTAAATGCTCAGTGCACTCACTCTAGAGACGTTGGCATTACTTGTTCGGGTAAGCAACGAACTCGTTTAGAGTTGATAATTGCAATCAAGATCTATACTCACTTAACACCCGCTGGTTTCCAAGGCGGTATCCCCAAATGTTCTCCTTTTCGGTAATTGTTTATAGCGTCTTATTTGAATTGACATACTTATAACAAACATGTTCTCTCTTCCTCTCTTCTTTTTCGCTGTGTGGGGAGGTTGTGTTTTGTGAGTGCGGCGATTCCTGATAGGCATACTTCACTTTTTTATGGTAAACAGTAAAACAATAGTGTAGCAACAAGCTTTCTTATCATGACTTTAAATTATGTACTTTGAAAAAAAAAACAGCAATTTTAAATAGATGAGAATCCCTCCTCAGCAAAACAGTTAATGTTCGATTGCACAGGCATCATTTATGAGCACTGAGCTTCAAAACAAACTCTAAACAAAGACACTCTCAAGATAAAACCCTGCACCTCTACACCTACAACATCAAATCTGGATAATCACACATACTAACCGATAATAAATGGCTATATTGAACGCTTAAAAAATATTTATTACCCTGAAGAAAGCTTGTTAATGCCGAAACGTTGGTGAGGTGAAACTTTTAATTGCGTTTGGTATTGTTTTTACTTTGTTTATATTGAACGCATCCCATAGATGAAAAAGGAATTTTGAAAGCCGCCGAACACGACAAAAATACAAATATTGCAGGCTCGATTTGGGTCGAACCTTGGGTCAGACGGAACTGACAGTTTTAAAATGCATTTATATTACTGTCCAAGAACAGGCTCGGTCAAACCGAGCCTGCAATATTTTGATTATTTTTCGTGTTCGGTGGCTTTTAAAATACTCTTAATATATATAAAATTATACTACAAGATTGACAGATACGGTTTATAGAAGGAGGAGCAGGAGCAGAACAACAGCTTTAACCATTTACTTGATATTTCGTAAAGTTTTTTTTAAAGTTGACAGGATCAACAAATCATTGACATTACGTTATCTTTTGAATGTTGCCAATCACAGGAAAGAATCAAGTTATATTTGCTGACTAAAGCATGTATCATAAAACAGTCAAATAAATACTACTTGACGCCTGTGTTTTAACAATGGACAATTTAAACGTTTAAGCTAAGAGTTGAAAACTATGGAAACTAAGTATGTAAATAGTGAACTACGCCTATCAGGAATGGCCACATCTAGCAGACACAGCCCCTCCATACAGCCAAAAGTAGGAAGGAAAAGAAAGAATGGTTATACAATAATCAGTTTCAAAATAGACGTCAAAAACAGACTTTCAAGTATTTGTCGTCTTAACTATATGTGCTGTTTTTATAAATTGAAAATAAATTAGTAACAATTATGGCGTGTTTATTTAGTAAATATTTATACAATTATCCGATATTCACTAAAGGTTAAAAAATGAAAATGAAAGTATACCAATAAAAAACGAACATAGAGGTATTGTATCTCTGGGTAATTTCAGAATGTGGAGAAATAAGCACAGTTAACGGCGTGGCGAATATATCGTCAGATGGAAAGGTATTGACTATCACATGTAATGCCGGTTATACTATAAATAACACACAGAGCCATTGTAATGGAAGCGCTTGGAGCAGTCCATCATTAGCATGTGTTGTTCTGCAAACTCTACGTAAGTATAATGTCACAAATTTAAAATTAAATACTGTGGCGTAACGGTAAAAACAGGTTTTATTTTTCCTTTTGAAAAGAACAATGTGCATCCTATGCTTGAGGTTTACATGCGACATCTCTTACGACAAAAATTCCACCTAGACTCAGTATACCAATATTAAGTGCACATTATACACATTTACTCAGTTTGTGTATTATGAGTAAACAATTATTCTTTAAGGCAGTGTCAAAGATAAAAGAAAAAAAATCAAAATCTCTCAACGGAAAAATGCAGTTCCATCAAACTTTGAACAAATCATTGTTATAATTCGAAAATATTTATTTTACATACGTTAAGAAAAGTTAGAACAGTAAAAGATTATAGTTAGACCTAAAAGATCCCATAATTTTATATAAAATCAAACAGTTCAAATGCCCTAATGAGTTACATGAAACTGACTACAAAATATTCAAGGTCATTTGAATTTACTTAGATATTGTTGTCAGTAACTCATTACTCATTAAGGCATTTAAATTTATGTTAAGTGTTGCTTCGTTTTGTTGTATGGTTGCATATAGAATTTAAAGGGTTTTATGGCTTACAAGTTTTGTTTACTGTTCTCACTTTTCTTAACCGATGTAAAAACATTCATTTAAAACATTGATATATGCATAGTTTTGTGTAACTGCATTTACCCGTTAGAGAGATTTTGATAGTTTTCTTTTTTAACAATGACAGTGTAATGGCAACTGCTACAGCACCTTAAAGTTAATTCCAATGTAAATACTGTATCACTATTAACAACAAAACACAATACTAAATACGAAACAAAGCTTCCTTGTGTGACAGCATTTCAACATATTGACTTGCCAAAATGAAGGGGTAATGTCAACCGTGAATACTTTTGTTTTTCAACACTGCTCCGCTGATTCGGCTGGACGCGGGTTACATGAGCCAGTTTATTTTGATATAATTGTGCTTTTTCTTCTTTCTAAAACCAGCGAGATATAAGCGAATGCATAAATGTTTAAAACATTTCAATTGTGTCTTCAACTCATGGTAAAAACAGGGCATTTTGTATCGTAAACTTTCATAGCTTTCACGTTTTGATTTAGCTAATCTTAAGGTAAACCAGTGATATAATTTACTGCTAGATATCGACGGTATTCGATTGGTTGACGGAATTGGAGTTGCTGATGGAAGAGTAGAAGTATCAGTTAATGGAGAATGGGGAACAGTTTGCATACTGTCATTTGACGGTAGGGCTGCCAATGTCATGTGCAAAATGCTAGGCTTTCAAAGGTAATTTTTGTTGTATTTGTTTTGTCACCACTATTTTGATCAAAACACATTTCACTGTTAGTATTAAGGTCTTAGACCCATCATTAGCATATTAAAACCAAACAGTAACCATGATTATGTAAGATATTTAGTTATTAAATGTCTTTAAAAAAGACAATAGGCAAGTTACAGATAATAACAGTTGAGCGATAATGTTTTGTGATTATCTGCCCTTGTTGACATGGTTGTCTTGAGTTATCTCCCTTGGGAACACAAAAATGTTAATTTCTCCATTTTTCTATGGTAAATATCTGATTTCTTATTAAAATAGTACACAAACTCTGTTTGTTAAATTTTCAACCAAGAGACTTTCTTGAAAAAAATAAATATTTTTAAAGTAATAGCAAAAAATCGATATTTTCCATAGGCTTTAATGTAAATGTTAACACCTATTATCTCCCGTTAAATAAAAATGTCTTGAAAAATGTCTCGGTGAATTATCTTATATTTTGTATGTCTTTAACACTTTAAAGTTACATTGATTTTCTACCATTCAGTGTCAAGATATGAAATATGCCATTGATGGTCCTAAATCCGTTAATTAAACATTAATGTTAGTTACAGCATTGCTAATTGATTTAATTGCATTATTGTAAGCCAGATCTTAGTTAAAAATGGAAATTTTCAGATTTGGAAAGAATTTTATTTTAAATTATTGCCATGTTTAGCCAGCGTAAAGATATGTCAAGAGCAAAATAATTCAAATAGTATCGTTTGGGTCTGAACTATTTAATTGCGTATCCGAAACCTAAAACCGATACCGTAAGGTAAGCATTTCTACAATATTTAAGGCGAAATAATAACTGCGAAAACAACAATTGTAACAGTTATACATTAAAACCATAAGTAGAGTTGATATGTGTCCGTGACTTTTCTTAGAAAAGATTTAAATTTAATAAAAATTCACTCTAATTCCCTCACATTTTCCTTAAGCCTTACTGTATCTATTGAATATTCATGTCAGTCCTTTAACAAAAAGAAAGGTTTTCATTTCAGTGTTAACTAACGTGTAAATAACATCCAAGTGAACAAAGTAAAGGTTATTAAAATATTAAATGTATCGTTTTTTTGCTGATGTGGAAATAACATTGTATACCCGGGAACATGAAGTGGAGGGCGAACTTGAGTTGGACGCGGCGTTGTTATGGTAAAAGGAAAACAGCGAAAACTGTTGTACCATAAATTTTGAATTTTCCATTTTTAGATGTCCCACGTGCAACATCTTTCGGGTTTTATATTTCTCGGATTGTTTGCTTTTCTAGAGCTTGTAAGAATATTAAAGATTTAAGTAAAAGTAATCTTTGCATATCAGAAAACCGTTTTAAACAAGGTTATCGTTACCACAAATTAAGAAAAATCTTTTGCAAAATTTATCGTCTATTTCTAACTTATGTTATATGTTTAAGAGCACTATTGCAACAAGGTATTCCTCAGTCTGTGTTTTATGAGATTTGATTTACCAAATTCGAATATTTCTTTACTTTCAGTTATTATAGATCTTACACTTACGCCTTCTACCACACAGGAGTAGGAAATGGTTCCATCCTTATTAGTGAATTGTGGTGTTCTGGATCAGAAAACCACATAGGCGAATGTTCGTACAAGACGAACCACACGTGCAGCCATAGCCAAGATACTGCGCTTTCATGTTACCGTAAGTGATGATTTAATGTTGCTGATATATTGTTGCAGTCAAAGATATCGTAATTAGTGATTTGAAAATAGGGCAATCATCTGCTTATCATATCATAATATTTTGATACTGATGGACCGAAATAAGTTGTTTTATGGAGTAAGGCGTGATTCAAAATTGTTACGTCGAGCAATAAGTTGAATAAAAACATGATGCGAATGAGCGACCGTTTTATACATATCATTTATTTTATATGGAAGCAGATAAATAATTGTATCTTGGTTGTCTTTAAAAACAATCTCTTTTTAAAAGGTGCAACCTGTAGGCTCCAAAAACGCATAATCACATTATAACAAGTTAAAATATTTTAAAGGTTTATTTATACTTTTTAAACTTCTGGCAAATGTTGTTTTGTATATATTACAGGGGAATAAATTTAAAAATAAACACATTTATATAATATAGAAATAATTATCAATGTCAGCAGTTAAACTGATAAGGCTTCGTATTCAAACTAAAGAGCTTAACACTACTAACGCTTATACTTCGTTTAACTTATACATGTAAGAGAGTGATATTGTTGTTGTACTCACTAAACAAATAACAAAATTTAGAATCGGTTTAAAGTTCATTTTATGTATTGGCTGCCTTATGTGCACAAATCAATGTATAACAAATAAAATGGGTATATTAAGAAAAGCTACACCCATAAATACAGCCTCCCAAAAGCTAAAATGTAGAGGAAAACAATATTTATCGCAAATTCTTGTCTTTGCTCAAGATCTAAATTATCCGTGCTTTTAACATCTTGTCTTGCAGCAAAAATAACCTGTAATTAGTATTGCAAAACGGTTCACCACTTACTTTACGACGGCATGTTATTGAGATTTAATAACAAAGCTGTAATCAAATAATATTTACTACAGTAACGAATATATTATACACTTCCTCATAATTTAATAGGAAAACAAAACGTGTGCAAGAAAAACTAGTTATTAGTCTGAAAGATAAGAGTTTAAACATAAAACATTAACCTTATCAATGCATGTAGCTTTATCTCTAGAGTTACACGTCGGATCCGGAAGGCCGAAATATATTGTGACAATCAACATAACTATTTAACCTAAAATGATACGAACAAATGGAGGACGGACATCAAACAATCGACTAAACCACCCTTATTCTTGTCAAATCTTGAGCACATAAACCAAGCGCATACGATGTGTCAGGATTTTACACATTTTGACGAAATATAAAAACATTCAAACTGATGCGTTTGTTTATTTATCCTGATGCATACTTTTGTTGTTGTTGTAAAACACCATGTAAATATTATATTATTACGAACTTACTCGTATAAAATGACTTGAAATATATTCTTGAAATATATTGAAATTGATTCTTATAATACCATGCTCTCTTTTCCTCTCTACTGTTAGGCTGTGTGGGGAGGCTGTGTCTGCTGGTTGTGGCCATCCCTGATATGCATATTTCACTTTTTTTAATATAATTATAATTTAATTACCGTTAAGTATTGAGATTGTGTTCTACCCGAGCCTCAGCGCTGGTTTCAAATTAATCATTATTAGGTTTCATTTGTTAAGCATCAACAAGTTTGTCTGTAAGCGGAGTTAGGTTAGCGAATGGAACTGGACCATATGATGGCCGTGCCGAGTTATTGTCCGATGGCCTATGGGGAACTATTTGTGACAAAAGTGAGCCGTACCTCCCTCACGGAGTCTCCTTCGCAAACACCATATGTAAAATGATGAATTTCAGGTAAGATGTAAATACATACAATGTATGTGTTGAATGAGAATTTATAGCTTATTGCTGTCAGGTTAAAATGTTTTATTGATGGCTTTGTTCGTTTGGCTCCAGATTGCAGAGGATATAACGTCAATTGTACATGTACTATTATCAAATAAGAATAGGTTTTCTCTTGATACTATGCATGTATTAAAGAATAGAAAGCAGTAGTTTTGCAAAGAATTTTCTTCGAAACAGAAACATGTTCATTCATATTGACTGTTAGGGATGGATAGGGAGTAAAGGGCTACGCATTCGCAGCCATGTTATCAAATTATAAGGACGACCTACTCTGTGAATGCCTTTGTTTCACAAAGAACATATAGATAGATAGATGGATAGATGGATGGATGGATGGATGGATGGATGGATGGATGGATGGATGGATGGATGGATGGATGGATGGATGGATGGATGGATGGATGGATGGATGGATGGATGGATGGATGGATGGATGGATGGATGGATGGATGGATGGATGGATGGATGGATGGATGGATGGATGGATGGATGGATGGATGGATGGATGGATGGATGGATGGATGGATGGATGGATGGATGGATGGATGGATGGATGGATGGATGGATGGATGGATGGATGGATGGATGGATGGATGGATGGATGGATGGATGGATGGATGGATGGATGGATGGATGGATGGATGGATGGATGGATGGATGGATGGATGGATGGATGGATGGATGGATGGATGGATGGATGGATGGATGGATGGATGGATGGATGGATGGATGGATGGATGGATGGATGGATGGATGGATGGATGGATGGATGGATGGATGGATGGATGGATGGATGGATGGATGGATGGATGGATGGATGGATGGATGGATGGATGGATGGATGGATGGATGGATGGATGGATGGATGGATGGATGGATGGATGGATGGATGGATGGATGGATGGATGGATGGATGGATGGATGGATGGATGGATGGATGGATGGATGGATGGATGGATGGATGGATGGATGGATGGATGGATGGATGGATGGATGGATGGATGGATGGATGGATGGATGGATGGATGGATGGATGGATGGATGGATGGATGGATGGATGGATGGATGGATGGATGGATGGATGGATGGATGGATGGATGGATGGATGGATGGATGGATGGATGGATGGATGGATGGATGGATGGATGGATGGATGGATGGATGGATGGATGGATGGATGGATGGATGGATGGATGGATGGATGGATGGATGGATGGATGGATGGATGGATGGATGGATGGATGGATGGATGGATGGATGGATGGATGGATGGATGGATGGATGGATGGATGGATGGATGGATGGATGGATGGATGGATGGATGGATGGATGGATGGATGGATGGATGGATGGATGGATGGATGGATGGATGGATGGATGGATGGATGGATGGATGGATGGATGGATGGATGGATGGATGGATGGATGGATGGATGGATGGATGGATGGATGGATGGATGGATGGATGGATGGATGGATGGATGGATGGATGGATGGATGGATGGATGGATGGATGGATGGATGGATGGATGGATGGATGGATGGATGGATGGATGGATGGATGGATGGATGGATGGATGGATGGATGGATGGATGGATGGATGGATGGATGGATGGATGGATGGATGGATGGATGGATGGATGGATGGATGGATGGATGGATGGATGGATGGATTTCAGTATAAAATGCATATAAACATGGTTTAAATAACAAGTATTAATTAGTTAACAATACAACAAATACATAAATTGATTAAGACTTATTGACATGAATAAGATTCACAATAAAATGACTTTAAATGAGATCAGTTATTATCAAATGCATGTATGTATATAAATATCACTTATTATTGCCATGTTAAATACATTAATACCGAGGATGACACAAAAAAGGGAAAAAATATTTCCCTTATTTCCATTGTGGTCCTCAAATATTATGATAAAGTTAACAGTGATAGAAAGGGTGTAACACTGCTTTCTAAAAACAGGAGTAAATTGAGCATGGTAAAAATGTAAGTAAAAAAGTTTGCAAAAAGTTCTAGCAATATACAATTTTTAATTTTTATCACAGTGCATATATCACATGGCTCTAATATAAAAGAGTATGTAGTACATAAAATACATTATATTAAAACTCTGTATACATGTGTTTCCTAACAGCTAATTTAAAATCTGCAAGTTTGTTGATATTTTTGACAGAAGTAGGTAGAGTGTTCCAGAGTTTGCATCCATTATATGAAAACGAATTCATGCCAAATCCTTTAACTTTAGGAATACTGTAACAGCCAGTTTCTCTAAATCGTGTACTGTATGAATGAACAGAATCAGCTGGAATAAAATTTTCCTTTAAGTATTCAGGAGCAATATTATGTTTGATTTCAAAAACGTGACTTAGCGTAATAGAATCAACTCTTTTCTGAACAGGTAACCAGTTAAGACGATTAAGATGGGTCACATCTAAATGAGTTCTAGGGTCCAAATTTAAAACAAACCTAATGCATTTATTTTGCATAATTTGTAGTCTATCTTTACACTTTTTGTGATACTATGGAACCAGAAACAACAAGCATAGTCAAAATGACACTGTATTAAACAAGAAACAGGGAGTTTTCTAGTATGCAATGTTAAGAAAGATTTTTTCCTGTATAAAAATTTCAATCTTGAACTAGCCTTTTTAATTATTTCATTAGCCATGGATTCACAAAAAAGATGTTGATCAAGAGTTGCACCTAAATATTTAACAGTGTTAGTGGATTTGATTTTTGTTCCATTACAAGAAATGTCCAAATCTGAGCTAGTTTTCAATTTAGGTTTAGAGCCAAACAAAATGGACTCAGTTTTACCAAGATGTAGAGATAATTTGTTATCTACTAACCAATGACTAACAAATTCAAGGTCTTTGGACAGAGCAGTTGTAATTTGGTCTTTGTTTTTACCTGACACTAGAATAGCTGAGTCATCGGCATAAAGTAGTAACTTGTTTTTCACCACAGCAGACATATCATTAACATAGATTAAAAATAAAAGTGGGCCCAGAATGGAGCCCTGTGGCACGCCACAAGTAATTGCACATGGAGAAGATGAAATATTTGAAATATTAACAGTTTGTAATCTGTCAGATAAATAGGATCGAAACCAATTTACAATGTCGGTACTCAAACCAATAGCCTTGAGTTTCATAAGTAAAATATCATGGTTAACAGTGTCAAAAGCTTTTTGGAGATCAAGTAACATCATGCCAACCATATTGCCTTTGTCCATATGTAACATATGGTTACATAACTGACACTCGTAGTCGTCACAAAATAATCCATATAAACTATAAAACTGCGTTTTGTTTTACGACTGTAGTCTAAATAGAAATCTAAAACTAAACGCTCTTAATCAAAACTTATTAAATACTTTTTGCTGATTAATTTCGTAAAGCTTATAGCATTGTAAAACAAAAGGCTGGATTCTCAATGACCGTTCCGAGACCAGAGCACCTGAAGTCATATCAGCAAGAACACGATGGCATGGATTTAAGAAACATATTGAGCTTTGAGGTTCTTTTAGAGGATTTTCCTATAAAACTTCATAAACTCTTAAACCATTGCCACCTAGGGTTGGCAAAATGCCAGCAAATATAAGTATTTTCCATGCCGGCGGTATTTACCGGCAACTACTGGCAATGTATAGCAATATCACTCCCTGATGAAGAAGTCAGTGTTAAAGCAATAGTTGCAAAAAGTGTATACGTCACACTATATTTACATTATATAAAGCCTTATCAGCAGGTGTTGAAACCAATTTTTTGTGAAAGTATTAAAATGTATTAAATCCCCTTTTTCAAATGACGAAAGTTATAACGAGGTCAAGGAGGCACATGTAATAAAGCTATATTTTTATTGTGGGCATATTCCAGTAAGAAATATCATTAGACTCAGTAGGTTCTCGTTGAATGTTAAGAGTGTTTTTAATCCGCTGCGTAGTTAATGACTACTTCCTGTCACAAAATGTTAAAAGACAGAAAGATGGACATCTTTGGCCTAAAACAACACAGACATTTTATTGTTTGACAGTAATTGTTACTGTTTTCGGATTGCTAACTATTTCGCCCTCGTAAAGTACACACGTACATTGATGTCTGCACCACATTAATATTCTTTGGTTGTTTAGCTATGCTGTGATAATCAAAACGTCGCTTCAAATAATAAACATACTTAAGATTTTAGAAATTATATCGAACAGCATTCCTTTGCGCAAAAGATCAATAAATTCATATGTTAAAATATTGCATAACTAAAAACACGCATAAACAAATACAAACGAATTTTCAGTGCTTGCTAAAGAACTAGCATCAGCGTTAATATCATGGCCAGTTTTAGGATGGATGATTTCAATATCCGAGCCAGTATAGATTTGATAGATTTGAATATTTTCATTCTCCTCTAGGATAAACTTCTCTATGCAGGATTTTATTCTTAGATCCCATGTCAAAATTAAATTATTTTCAGTTCAGCCAATTGTTTTCTAGTCAAGGACAAACCAATTCTTTCGCCTGGTAACCATACGTCGCTAATCATGAAATGATACCATATCGCACCAGCACTATTTTCATATTTTATCGGTAGCTTTCATCGTTCCCATTTCCTCTATTTCATTCTATACTGAACAAAATACGCACTAAATTA